>VMBQ01003518.1:83437-102280 GCA_007657795.1 Dreissena rostriformis | reverse complement strand
ATCTGTAATTAAATATAACATAATGTTTATGTTATATTATATGGATACATAATTAATTTATGTATTAATCTATGTTACGTTACAAAGTCATTTATTTGAGAAAAAAATCAATTTTTATTTTATTACCTGTCATCCCAAGTGTTTTAAGTCAGAACTACAGTCGACAATGATCGTCTGTATTACATAAATCCATTGTCTTTGTTCGATTCCCTTGCTTAAAGTTAAACTGAGCAATAATTTACTCTTTTACATCGCGAACTTTGTGATGAAGAATCCAGTTCCACTTTCGGTTTCGATAGTTTTATAAACATTGTGCATTCATTTTCAAAAGTTGTCAATGATATGCTTTAATAACAAGACTAATATTGGAGAAAAATAATACTTCTATACTAGCCTTTATTAGGTCAGATTGCACAACAAATGAACGTTGACAGCGCTCTTTTCCACTCTAGATCAGCAGACGATGTATTGCTTAAAATCTGCCTACCTACGGAGGATTCCGGAGATAGTCAATGTATTACGATTGCGCGTTTTTCATCAACATTGCATCAGGTATGTATATTAACGTTATTACTATACATACCTGATTGCATCAAAATCAATTGTCAGATAAACACTTTTTTAAAACTGTTTTTCAAAACAGAAGTAATGGGTATCTTGGCCATAGTTACTGAAAGGTGAATACAGTTCGCATATTGTTTCAATCCACATGCACATGTAAGCTATATGTTTTATATCAAAACACTTGGTCATTCGATCAAATCGACATTATTTTCTCGCATCATCACAACAAGATGGACACGATTCCGTAATTCATAAACAAGTACAAATCTTTACCTTTGGTTTTGACATCCTTAACTTAAAAGTAAACCAACTTAACTCACCTCAAGCTGCGTGAAAACGTTGTTTTCGCTGACTGCACCCAATTTTAAAATTCAGTTATCATTTTCAAAAAATATTACCGGTTTGTTGGGAAACCAAACCGCAAGGCGATGACTCATTCATACATCATGTACGTTATCTTTAGTATAGAGCGGCATACTTATTCCTGATATTGAAAATGTACTGTTGTACATATCGGTTTCATTAAAATATTATTGATAGTTGCGTTTTCTATTTTACTGTTTTGTTACAAACCTATTTTGACAAATGCTCAATTCTTAAGTGTATACGCTAAAGGCACTTTTTTTGAAAAAAAACGGCCTAATGTTTTAAGTGAAATTATTTCGAAATTTACAACCTAACATTAGATCTAATAAAAACACTCGAAGTCGATTATTTACAGACTCAATGTTTAATTATATGTATTTATTTTAGTTTTGCAGTACATTTTTAAAATCGACTTTGCATTATTATTTGCTCGAGAACGGTAAAGAATCATGCATCGTTTATAAAAGTCTGTTGTGTGTGTGAGTGTGTGCGTGCGTCTGTGCGTACGTGTGTGTGTTTTTAGAAGTTAAGGAGTTCTTTCCGCGCCTGATAAATTTCCATAGACGCCCGTAGCATTTCGTAACGAATGTCAATTGACATCATTGTATCATGCATGATTGTATGTTGATTTGTGCTTGGATGTAACTCACATCTTGCCATCGCAAAAAAATATTCAAAGCATCAATGTTTGATTCTATTATGCAATGCGCCCATTACATAAGTCTCTCTGCACAAACCAAGATACCCATACCAAGCATGCAATTTACAAACAAAAATGTTGCATCTGTACACATGAATGATACCATTAAGCTGAATGTAAACAGATATCCGTCATCAGGCAAGATGTATTTGTCATCAAGCATGAAAAGGTGTCTACGTACAAATTGAAAGTACCATCGAGAATCATGACACAGTCATAAAGAAGGATGTAGTTTTCACCTAAATATCGTTCCATAATTAAGCAAAATACAATTGTCATTGAGAAATAAACAATTGTCATTTTGCAACACGAAAGGTCTGACGGTCATTCGCTTCCATATATTACGTGTTGCTAAATTTTTTGCTACCGCCCTTTTGTGAAATATGTTGATTGGATAAACAGCACTTGAGTACGAAATCCGGATATGCCATCTATAATCTCGCCCTTCTTTCATCAAGGGCGACACACGACACAGTGAGTGACTGTCACACGAAGCGATACACGATATTTTGCGCGACACGTGAAGCGACGCACGATATTTTGCGCGATACACGAAGCACGCACGAGAATGTACCACGAAATATCGCCCTTGTGTAGGTAGCCCATAAGGCGATATATCGTGGCAAATATCGCGTGTCGCTTCGTGTATCGCGCAAAATATCGTGTGTCTCGTTGAGTATCGCGCAAAATATCGTTTATATTATTAATTAGACGGTATTTTTGTTGCTGATATTGTTTTACCTTTTAAAACCTTTTATAATGCGTTATCAAATAAATTATCGGCATACATAAAATTGCATACAGTGCAAACAACAATTTTATAATATTTATATTGGCTAACGAAAACGCTTTTAGTTTAAACCTTTTTATTTTAGCTCGATTGCATCGAAAGCTTAAGGCTTATTTGAAACGCCATCGAGTTCGTTTCCTGGGACTAGAACCAGTAGTGCGTTCAGTAACAGCGAACGTTCGCCAATGACCGTTCGTTTCCGATTCGTTCTTATTGAACGATAAGTTCGGCGCGAACTTTTCAAGATGGCGGCTCCCAGAGAATTGATTGCGATTTTGACGGTGGAAATCGCTAATAACACATAAAGTACTTAACCAACACAATACACTATGTGTATAATTCAATTCATTTTATATACTACAAAAAAAATAATAAAAAAAATGTCGAAGTTACACTTAAGTAACGCTGAACAACAACAACAACTTACTTGTCCGCCATCTTGGTTTCGCTCGCGAACTACCTCCCGAGACGGGTCGCTTCGGTTCGCGAACGTTCGCGGCGAACCGAGCGTTCAATAGGAAACGTTCGCGATAGTTCGCGAACTATTGCGAACGTACGCTGTAACTGAACGCACTACAGTAGTGCGTTCAGTAACAGCGAACGTTTGCCAATGACCGTTCGTTTCCGATTAGGTCTTATTGAACGATAAGTTCGGCGCGAACTTTTCAAGATGGCGGCTCCCAGAGAATTGATTGCGATTTTGATGGAGTAAATCGCTAATAACACATACAGTACTTAACCAACACAATACACTATGTTTATAATTCAATTAATTTTATATACTACAAAAACAAAAAGGAAAAAATATCGTAGTTACACTGAAATTACGCTGAACAACAACAACAACTTACTTATCCGCCATCTTGGTTTCGCTAGCGAACTATAGCGAACTACCTCCCGAGACGGGTCGCTTCGGTTCGCGAACGTTCGCGGCGAACCGAGCGTTCAATAGCGAACGTTCGCGATAGTTCGCGAACTATTGCGAACGTTCGCTGTAACTGAACGCACTACAGTACTTGGTGTCTGTACACCAAAGCTATATAATTTCGATGCATTTACATCAATCTACACATGTTTAAGGAACAATTGTATAGAGCATACACACTTTGCACGATTCGCTTCTTATTTGTACTAGCCTTTGCTTGATTGACATAATTGTTTAGCATTTTGACTATTTTTCATTTAACGGATCATTCTTGTTTTTGAGGGACATACCTTTCATTGCAAAGTATTCAATTTTAACAACAATCGCATATTGCAAGTACATGTACTGAAGATTATCATCGAACTACCTTTATTAATCTTCTATACCAGAATTGCATTAATGCTGATATGCTAATGAAGGACCCTTTGTAAATAAATCGTATGTATCACCTTTGTGAAATTAACTAATTAAAACAAACACGGAGGAAGGCAACTTTTCTCGATTATTCACTATGTACAACTCTACATACTAGTGTGCCCTTTTCAGTCGTTGGAAGGTAACAAAAGGTAGGTATTACAGTTATTATTATCCATAATAATTATCCTTACAATACATGTTTTTTTCTGAAAATAAAAACAGGTTACAATATTTATGAACCATTTCATATAAATCAAAATGGTTTAAAGAACGATTGTAATACGTACTTCATTTTATATTTCAGGTTTATTCACGCTGCATTATATTAAATCAACATGCACAGTATTTAGTATTTGTAGACTAGGAGAACTATATCGGTTCTATTGGTAATACTTAAAAAGAAGAAGAAATAAACAGTTAAATAATTTACCATACCTTGGGACTAGTATAACAATGAACTTAAGTAAATACCAATAATTTTAGTACTTCAACTATTTTTTATTCTTATTTGTAACTGTTTTAATTCTCTCGTTTTTAGTGTCGGATACCCACGACATTTCATTTTATTACACTTCAGTATTAGATAAATGGAGAGAATCTGAATGGGTCTACCGCGAGTATCCGATTTCTACTGTTATTTATTTTTGTTTATAAATTGTGTAAGCGACACTTTTGGGTACAATGATCGAAATCATATGGGCAAAAATATGATATCGAGTCTACATTTACTTACACACATATGAGCCTCGCTCTGTGAAAAGGGGGTTTAAATTTTTATTTTTTTTAATCTCCTTTCACAGAGCGATGCTCATATATTTTGTTAACCTTTTGTTAGTGAATCTTTGTAACAATATACTTAGTCGGGCCGGCTAGCTCAGTTGGTAGAACGCTGTTAATAATTCCAGGATAGCGGATTCGATCCTCGACCCGGCCATATAACGTGTGTGTGGATTGGTCATGAACTTCTTTCTACGGCCATTCCCCTCCTACCTACCATTTACTATAATAAGGTTGTGCACTAAGAAGTGGTAAATCTGCTTACGCAGGAAAAGTGTAAGTTCGTTAACTGACCGCCGTGATATGACTGAAAAACTGTTGAAAACGGCGAAATGCCCAACTAACCTTACGTACGTATACATATTCTTGTTAATGGGAATTTAAGAGTATTAGCTCTCTACCAGATTAATTCGAAACAATAACGTCCGTCACTTTTTTGATGAAATTACCCAAATTGAAGTGAATGAACTGAAAATGTAATGCGTCTGAGATATCACATAGGAAAGAATACGTTAACATTCGTGTCAGTTGTTTCAAAATCCATCACTTAATGAATTAGTGAGAGATTAGAAAACAAGCACTATTTATACAATTTTATAGTTTTCAATCTTTGACCTTTACGGAGAAGTATGGTTATGGTGTGAAACACAGTCCTATATCGGGAAGAATGTGTAGCAATTTATTTAAGAATTCTTCGATGGATTAGAAGTTTCGAACGTGGAAAAAAAAAAGTATGTAAGTAATAAGGTGCTCTAGATTGACAATTGATCTAAAAGTATGACCTTGGCTTGAAATGGAGCAATCTGCACCTTAAGGTAAGTCTTACTCGACACACACATTAATTTAGGGTAAGATTGTGTAAGGTTATTTCATTATCATTCAATGAATGGAGTAAACAGAGCTTGAAAAGACCCTTTTTAACAATAAAATGATCGTTTTCGACATTCCATTTACAAGTATGACATTGTCCGTATTTTTGTTGTTACACATCGCCTTATACAATTTAACATCTAAGTTATTTTGATATTCTTAAATAAATGAGGAATGTAGAGCTCGAACAGGTCATATCAGAACAATAAAATGCTATGTTTCGACATTTGACCTTGAAGTATGACATTGACCTTAAATATATGTATATGGTTTTATTGAGTAAAACGTCATCTAGGGTAACATTTAGGCTTTGATATTTTAAAAGCCTTCCATACATGAGGAAAATATAGCTTGGAGAAGCCCTATTGTAAAGTTAAAGTGGTGTTTTTATTTTTCGAAGCTTGACCTTCAAGTAAGAAGTTGACCATAATGATTTTTCAGCTATCTGTTTTTTTGTGAGTCACACATCGTCTGCTAAAGATTAACATTTGTGCAAAGATCTTTAAAAATCCTGAATGTATATAAAAGTTATAGCTTGGACAACCCATAAAAGCTGTACTTTACGCTTTTGACCTTGACCTAGTGACATCAGCCAGTTGATGTAAAATAAGCTCCCTTCTGACTCTGTAGTGTATACCATGTTTATAAATTGTCTAATCATATTTTAAAACTACAAAAGGTTCACCAGGAAATTATATATTTAGCTAGATAAGATATTTTGTTTTACTTCAATTTTAAATAATTGATTTCATAGAAAAAATAACGATTATTTCGAAAGTTTCAATAAAAGTTTGGAAATTTAATGTGCAAAATCCGCCATTTAAAAACCTGATAGAGGGAAATTGACAATGAAAGTTAACAAAACAGTTGCCCAAAATTGCTGCCTCCACGAAATACATTGTATTGAAGTTATAATGTGTTTTTTTAACATGATCAATTTTGTGTTAATTAAATGAATAAGTAAAATAGGGTGTCATTTCCTTTTTGTAGCAAATAATATGTGAAGTAAACATAGGAGATGACTTGACAGATTGCTGTAGTTCTTGTATGCAAATAATCCTGTTTACCAAGATTTTAAACCTTGCATTATTAACTTGATCTGAATTAATAAAATAATGTTGTCCATACATCTTTTTATGCGCCTGTACTGGTGATGTGAAAATGTTATCATTTTCGTTGTTGTAAGCATAATTTCATTACATGTTTACATGACTGTAATGTAATGTTTATTTGAGAACTTCAATTGATTTGACAGATATCTTTTATATGATCAGGTCCTTCTATGGCTTGCATGCGACGCAATATAATCAAATTGTTTATTATTTTGCATCAGTATGTATTTTATATCCATTCTTGAAATTAGAATGTAACACATTTTTTTGTATTTTACCGGGTACTGCGCGCTTAACAAATCAGAGCGCTGAAGGCACTGCAGTTGTTCGCTCGTTGAATGTATATAATATAACAGTCACATGAAATGAAGTTGGACTTTTTTAAGTAATCTAATTGAACAGCCGCTAAACAATTCAAACATTTAACTGTAAATGTCTTCAGTGGTGAGATTCTGCTTCTACATGGGTGATATTTTGCAAAAACACCATTGGATGAAAATGGCATTGATTTACAATCTCTCATAATGTTATACAGGATTCACGCAAACTCCACTTGTGATTAAAAAGATGAAGCTTGGTTGTTAATAAACAGTACAGTCATATATATCTTTATTCAACTATATTGCAATTGAAAGGAGGTAGCCTACACAATTATGTTTAATTGATAATAAAATAAAAATAAATAGGCCAAAATTGCACATTATTAATACCAATTAACTTAAAAAGTGAACAAAATATGTCCCTGACAAGAAAAATATGGTATCAGCATATTAGTTGTAGCGATAATTTAAGTCGCACATTTGCATGACCGTACTGCTATTATTTCATTTTATTCTTTACGTTTACTTCTTCTACCACTGATTGTCTTACTCACTTACTGCCAATGAAATGTCCCTAATGTAAGGAAGTAACAAGTTTCGAGAGAAATGAAAACTTGCCGAGACATTAATGCAACTATGTAATGTGAAAATTGGAAATAATATATAAGAGTAGTTACCCACGATGGATCAAATAAAAAGTAAAGCAATCAGACTTCACTTAATGCATATTTATATTAAGAACAAATAACAAATAATTTAATTCTATATAGTTCATGCACCTTTTCCATTTTGCTTAACACATATACTAGGNATATAATTGAACTGTTTATTATTTTGCATCAGTATGTATTTTATATCCATTCTTGAAATTAGAATGTAACACATTTTTTGTATTTTACCGGGTACTGCGCGCTTAACAAATCAGAGCGCTGAAGGCACTGCAGTTGTTCGCTCGTTGAATGTATATAATATAACAGTCACATGAAATGAAGTTGGACTTTTTAAAGTAATCTTATTGAACAGCCGCTAAACAATTCAAACATTTAACTGTAAATGTCTTCAGTGGTGAGATTCTGCTTCTACATGGGTGATATTTTGCAAAAAACACCATTGGATGAAAATGGCATTGATTTACAATCTCTCATAATGTTATACAGGATTCACGCAAACTCCACTTGTGATTAAAAAGATGAAGCTTGGTTGTTAATAAATAGTACAGTCATATATAACTTTATTCAACTATATTGCAATTGAAAGGAGGTAGCCTACACACTTATGTTTAATTGATAATAAAAGAAAAATAAATAGGCCAAAATTGCACATTATTAATACCAATTAACTTAAAAGGTGAACAAAATATGTCTCTGACAAGAAAAATATGGTATCAGCATATTAGTTGAAGCGATAATTTAAGTCGCACATTTGCATGCCGTACTGCTATAATTTCATTTTATTCTTAACGTTTACTTCTTCTACCACTGATTGTCTTACTCACTTACTGTACACATATTATATGTTCTAAGCAAACAAAGCAGAGCACGAATCTTTCCGATCCATCACAGTGTTTATTTAACCTTTTAGGACTGGTCCCGGTCCCATACGATTTGGAAAAATCATGTTGTTTTGACTAAAATTGGGAAATGAGTGTTGCTGTTATTTTACTAACAAATACTTTAAAATTGCGAATTAAAGTGATTTAAAAAAAATATCATGGTTCAACTCATAGATCTTGGTGGGGGATGAACTAAATGTTGAGATTTGTTTTTAATATATTATTAGGAAACATAAACAATTTTACCCTTTGTGAATGGGTCCCTCTACCGGCCCGAATTTGAACGAAAAAAAATGCATCAGGAAATGAAGCTGTAATCTTTATGCAATGTTGTGATTTATTTAAACTATAAAGTCAGTCATTATTTTGATATAAAACAACAACAATAGATATGCCAAACATTTACTAGGCTCGCCAAGTCGCCATTCATGAAAATACTGATTTTTTTTCCAAACGCTTTTTATCACCATTGCTTACACATTGATTAAAATGCTAAGAAATTGAGCAATCAATACTTGTTCTACAGCTTGTGCCTTTATCTGTGACATACTTTGTAAATTGCATTACAAATTGGTGTTAAATGTTACTGATGCCTTATAATAGATTTCCCAAACATTGCTATAATATGTTGATATCAATAGATGACGATGGGCGTAATTGCTGGGCAACGAATGTAAAATCCTTAATAAAACGATATGGTAATGGTTCTTTTTGATTTATTTGTATACATTTTTCGTCAGCATATACTTGATTGCTTCACCCAGAATTGACACAATGACATTAGCAAAGCATCTATAGGTAACCATTATAAGAACTTTTAGTCTATACTTAACACCGAAAGGTATTTCCAGTTGGAAATTCCGCTAAAATATAAGTCAGCCTTAACCAAGTGTAGGTGCTTCAACCACAAATTAAATAGTGAAGTTTGTAGGCAGTTGCATGTTGCATATGATTTGAGAATATGTTATCTTTGATACACAACAGATAATGATTCACAATTGAAATTATGTAAGTATGTGTATCATCTTATGAATAAAATTTAACACGTTCATATATTTTATATGTAAGATGATGTGTCCGCAACTACAGACATAAAGGCCTTTATTTACTTAATAAACTGAGTTGAGTTGAGTTTAGCTACAATGCTTTTAAGTTTTAAAGATTTAGACTTCAGAAATGTATGATGTTCGATGAAGAAGGAATATCCTAATAGACTAGTACTATCTCTTTGACTCTAATCCTCCTCTAAAGTTGGGCTATAAATGTGACTTCTAGAGAGTGAACAGTTTCGAACTCAGCTAATATATCATTGGGGAAAATATTCTGACCAATTTTCTCGAAGATTGGACACTTAATTTGATCTCTAGAGGTTTTACAAGGTATATTTTGAAAACGAACGACAGAAAAAAAGGCGATCACAACGCAGAAAAGGACATGCTACTTTCAAAATGTATGCGTCCTGTGAAGGCAAAATAACAGAAACTTTGCGTCCCTTGCAACATTTTTGCGTACTTGAACATTCACATGGGCAGTCACTTTGAAATTATGAAAGCAAGAATTATTGCTCTTGTCTACTGAAGCTTCCATCATTGAGATATATCTATCTATTAATGGCATGTTGATACCGTCTATAGTTTAGTAAAATTGATATGTAATACATAAACAAAGTAAATAATTCTCATAATATGGAAACATTTATGGTTCTTGTGCAATGCACATCCCATAAATGAGAGATACCTATCTACTATTGATCAAGATCCCTGTCTCTATATTTTTCAGAGCAAATAACAAGAGTTTTTATTTATTTCAAACAATAAACATGTTAATACATATAAGTTAATACAACAATTATAATAGGTGCATGTTTGAATGGGTTTGGAACGAACTACAATGTCTTATATAGTTCTTCTCCCTCGGTATAGATACAGTTGCATGATGTCGGATGAACATAATGGGAATTAATGATAAAGCAATATTAATAATATGGCCAAAAAAGAGAAACTCCGATTAAAGAGTTTCTTTGTAAAGTTTAATTAATAGATTGACATTTGAATGGTGTAGGTGAAATTGGCCGAAAATTGGGAAGTACAGAAACTAAACTTTGAAAGACTTGTTTGGTGAAAAAGAAGAAACAGCGTTTGCAAGTCGTTCTGTAATATGTTTACGTATCAAATCTCTTACTTTTAACAATCAAGTTGTCAACAGCATCAGCTCTTTTAGTATTGGTGACGAATGTCGTCTCCATATAGAATAGTTTTAATGCGGGGGACGGAATATATGGATATTGTGTTGAGAAGTTCCCTGCGAATATGTGCATATTTAGTGCACATTCGAGAAAGCAATGTGTCCACAAAGTCCACAAAGACATAACGGAGATGTATTTATGTTGCGTCTGAATATATGTTCATTTAAGGCGCTTCATTTTGTTCTTAAGCGCGTGTTTAACATTCGAAAGCGACTTTTGCCGTATGAAAATTAATGATTTGGAATCGGTCGATCTGCGTTAATGAGCCTTTTGAAGGAATGGATCGATTCATCATGTTTGAGGTCATCGGGAAGATTATTCCATTCAGATACAGTCGCTGGTCAGAAATAATTTGAAAACAGTGATGTTCGGGCTTGAATTGTTTGAAGATGTGACGAATTTCTTTACAGGTAATTGCTTCGTGACCCAACTGTTGCGGCAACAGAAGTTTGGCACATTGCTAGAATTCAGTTTATGTATTAATATTAATTTATGTTTACGTCTTCTTTGACCAATAGATTCCCACCCTATCTCAGTATAAAGATCTTCTAATAAGACTAAACGTGTGCATCCAGATGTTATTCGCGCGGCTTCGGTTTGGATTTTTTCTAGTTCATCATTTCATATTGCGTACAAGTATAAAAAACAACGTCTGAGTACTTAAGGTTTGGTCTAATAAACGTAATGTATTTTCTCGCGAATTTTTCTATCAAGCATTATTTTAAATCGACGCATTATAAGAACTCGTGTCCATGCATTTTACTTTATAAAAGATATATGTGCATATCAAGTACAGTCATTGGAAATGAATGCACCTACATGTTTGTGGACATCAACACTTGGTATATTAGCGTTCTGCATAGTCAATGATGGATGAGATGGTTTATGCATTTTGCGACATATAAGCATTGATTCGGCTTTTGAGGGGTTATAAGCCCAGCTCGAACTTTGCAGCTGTCTGATTGCAATACGGCTGCAGTTTTGTTTGGCGAATTTACGACCATGAAAAGACTGGTATCATCAGCAAACAAATCAATATGTGCTTGTATGTCAGAAAAAATGACATTAATATACACTAGAACTATTAGTGGAACTACAATAGAGCCTCGAGGGACATCGGCGAGAATGTCAATAGGAGTTGAATGCGCTCCCGGTAAGATTACTTTTGTATGAGATCAGAACGATAATTAGACAAAACCGATAATATATTTCCTCGAATGCCTGCTTGTTGTAGTTTGTTTAATACACCTTTGTGCCATACTTTATTACTTAAATACAAAAATAGAACTCTGACCTCAAGGCAATTATCTAGGGCTCTGCAAAAGGTATTATTAATATGTGTCAGCCGAGTTCCAGTCGAATCACCATGCACGAATCCAGTGGTTGCAAATAAAGAATTTGCACGAAGGAAATTAAAAATATGTTTATGTAATATTCTCTCAAAGACCATCTCAGTAGTATTAAGCAGTTGTCAATAATTAGACACTTAGGCTGATTATTATATTTTTAATCGGACACACATTTGCAATTTTCCAACAAGAAGGCATTTTGCGAGTATTTATACAAGAGTTAAACAAATCACACAATGGGGAGCTTAATTGATGCATTTTTTTGAGGATTCGATAATTAAGACTATGCACTTTTGTATAAGTCTGAAAAAACTGTTTGTCTGTCTGTCTATCTGTGAAAATGGGGTTAATGCGTTTGCGTAAAGTGTCATCCCAGATTAGCCTGTGCATTTCGCACATTCTAATCAGGGACGACACTTTCCGCCTAAGCAGAATTTTTGCTATGAAGAGACTTTCTTAAAACAAAAAATATCATACAAGAGGAACGTGTCGTCCCTGATACGCCTATGCGGACTGCACAGGCTAATCTAGGGCGACACTTAACGCACATGCATTAAACCCTCTTTTCACAAAGCGGCGAGGCTCATATATAGATAGAGCAATCATCTACAAACATGTGTTCATGGCCTATAATGTGTCTTTTCATGCTCACATAATAAAAAGGATATCTTGTAACACCATAAGACTGTGGATCATCTGTTTTTCTCTGAATTTCCCGTCAGATAGGATCACTTTATCTATAATAGAGCAGCAAGACACATGCCTCATTGTTTTGAGGAAGGTAAAGTTGTCCATTTGATATTCGTGCAGTACAATAAATCTTCTGTTGTGAAGTAAGTATTCGTGAAGTCCAATAAATCTTGTATTGTGTAGCTGACGGCACGTTAGTTGAAGTTTGTTAAAAAAAACAGCTACACGTTTTTTAAAGCTTTACTTTGTATGCCCCCCTCCTTCAGTTGTAAATAAAAATGTGTTTTTAATATGGGCATTTTATTGTTGTTTTTCTTCTTTCTTTTTACATGGAGAACATCACTTGTAATCAAATGGGCTAATTGGTTAATCCAATATATCAGAAGAATTTATTGAATAAACAACAACCAAACGGACAAAGAAAATTAATGTTGCTTTAACATCTGCTTAAGAATTGTGTGTCGAGGAATTATTGAAAGTTAAATCCCCACTAAAGACCATTAAAATGTAAAAACTAAGAGTTATTATTTACCATACTTGTATTGGAATATTGAAGGTCCTTTGTAGACCCTCGGCCTACATGTGTTTTTTTTAGGAATTATTGTTGGACTAATACATGCCTGGGCATTGGTATATGCGTACAGTGGGTATTGTTGGTCTATTACATTTTTTATTGTACCCATTAGGTAATATCAACTGTTTGCTTTTAGCATTAGTATTATCTGCTTGGTGTTTTTTTCAGTCTCTATGCAGTGTTTTTAGATTATTATAACAGTTGCAGTTAAAACGGTAAAAAAAAGTAAAAACTTAATATAGGCATCGGTATAGATTTTCTGTTCTAAACTGCTGACCCTAGTGTTTAAACAGAAAGTAAACAACTATACAGAAATGTTGAGTCAGACTTTGACTTATCAATAGTCCCAATTAATGTTAATTTTAGAATTTAATCACACGGACCATTATGGTATGAGCTTACAGTTGTTTATGTTGAGGGTCATGCATGGTTTACCCCCTAGTAAGGGTCATTTTATATCTTACAAATGCAATGTAATTGTTGGTATCCAAAACAAATAAACTGTATATCCATATTTGTTCAAATATTTATCTTACATAGTTTTCCGTATTTATTTGAGGTAAAATAAATCAATACTGGCTAATTTAACTTAAAAAGATTAATCTCTGTGTGATTATACGTGTGTTTTTTTTTTAAGAAACATGACTTAAATATGTAGTATTTAATATGTTGGTGGTAAAAATATAAGAAGAGTTCTTTAAATTGCATCTACAGTTTACCGTTTTTTTTTCCAACTTAAAATATATATACATTACGTGCAAGGTGAATGATAAAATCGATTTCCAGTTTTGAATTTTAATAGGACTAGTCTTTAATGTGTAGATTGATAAAGAAAACAAATATCATCGATTAACTACATGATCATAAACAACTGAATTGGATTAATTTTAAGCATAATTGGTGTTTAAATTTCATGTGTTACCATTTATTTATACAGCTTGTCATTTCAAATAAACATGTAATATTCTTTTGTCTTTATGAAAAAAACGTAAGCATTTTACAAATCTCACAGTTAAATATGCAGGAAAATACGACAAAAAACTGTGTCCACAAATAAGACCCCNTAAAAAAAAACACGAACTATTATGTGGTTGTCAGATCGATAACAGAAACTCTTTAAATCCTCAAATATATTTGATAAACCCGTTTCGCTAACTTGTTTTGCGTAGGGACCTATACACACATTTATAGGTCCATGTTTATTTCTTCAGTACCGTTTTGGAGGCGCGCGAGAGTATTCAGGGGCGGGTAATCCGGGAGGTATCGATTTCTGGGATTGTCTATAAAAGCCAATCCTTGAAAATATTTTATCTTTAGTGCAAGTGGTTTTACTTGATTGACTTTTTATTCAGAAAAAATAGCTTTTTCTATCATCTCAGTTGGTCTCAAAATAGAATGTTTACTCTCCAAAATGTCAGCTACCATTCCCATTAATTTTAAAAGAAAACACAACATATTATTTTCAGACCACCAAACTTCAGTAATAACTCTCAATTCCTTTTGTTTGGTGAAGTTTCAGCAGCTCTGAAATGCAAAACAGATGCCTGTGTTTTGGTTTCTAGGCCAGACATACACAATTACTTTACACACATCTCTTATAACGACACTATCAGTCATAAAACATAATATAAATGTTGTTTATCTCATTTGTATATTGTTCAAGCCGCATCAATTAGTGAAAATTATTGAAAACGTAAAACGTACTTTGAATTTTTTAATTTTAAAGATATTTCCGTTATTATCACAGTAAAAAACCATCTCAACAATACATATATAGCATTTGTTTTATCAGTGGGCGGCATTTCAACCCGTATTTATACTTAGTTTTCAGACGCCTAAAAAAAATTAAATGGTTTAATTCACGAACATTAACATGCATAACAATATTTCCAGACGTCAGTGTCCGACAATCAAGAGACTCCATTAAAATATAAGTATTGCAACGACGATTAGATTGTCCTCTGTACGACGACACTTGTCAAAATAATATCGTGTGCTAGTTCATACCTCGTCGTGAAATATTAAATAATTGATATGTTTGCAGTGAATTAAAACCATTAAATATTTTTGATGTTGTTTTAAAGAAAGATGACACATGGTTGAACGTTGACCACAAAGCACAAAGTCTAGCTTTTAATATTATGTAGTAGGAACCTCCAAAAGCAATAAGTATAATCATAATTGGCCCTAATTGACAGCAAACAGTTGTTCCAGAAATTATACAAAACGAAAACTGTGAATACATAAAGCAGAACTTGGTTCAACAATCATTTCAACTGCATGTACGAATGTTTTCGCCCGGTATATAATTGGAAAATTACAACTTGCATTTTGTCAGACACAAACCATAAGAGGACTTGCCATTTGAAAAAAAAGCGGACCAAATACATGACATAATAATATTGAAAACATAACCATTAATTTATTTTGCATAATAATTAAAAAAAATAATTACGATTTGCTATGAAACTAATGTAGCAGAATATGATCATACTATACTTACTAAATAGTTTGATTTTGATAATTGGCGTGTATTTTGTTTTACACAAACACTTTCGCGCACGCGGCAAATATTTAAACGTTTACTCATTGACAAGGTGTTTTTGATCTGTTTTCAGATCGCACATAAATCTCTCCGTGAAAGCATTGTTGCGGTCCCTGATGGGAAATATGATGCCACCAGCATTTTTCTCCCCATCAAATGAATTAATCTGAAATGTTAATGAATTTTTAGTAATAAGCTATAAGTTGTTTTTCCTTCAAATTGCCCTTCAACATTGACCTATTCTTCAAACTTTTCCAGGGACAATACACACATATAATTACGATGATATTATTCAAAAATCTAAATAAAAACATGATGCAGAAATAAAACTACAAATCTGTAATAGTGTTCTGAAGGATTACAAAATTTCAAGACATTGTTAACACTACAGTTTAAAGTCCTTTTGTTGCTTTATATTTACAATGAAGTGTAACATAGCTGCAGGTCCAACCATAATTTCATAAATAGAAATAGATGTTTTAATAATGTAAGAAAATGTAAAAAGTTTATTTTCATCAATATTTATAAATAAAATAACTATTGTTATTAATGATAAATCTTATATCATAATAATAAGGGTTCTATAAAGAAAATCTTTGTGATATATTGGCCATTTCGCAAGTAGAAACATGACATATCTTTGCATTCATTGTTAAAGTAGACTAAATCAACAATTTGAAAGGTCAAAGATAGTATATTTAGATATGTAAAACTGCTTCTTAGAGACGTATATTTAACAAGGTATCCAGATGATAGGGTGGTCAACAGTATTGATACGGGAATTCTAATCTTATTGGATTATTTCATACATCCATTGAACTATACGATTTTCTATCACCACAAATAGTCAAATCAGATATCTGTAGGGATTATTCGATAGAGGGGTTAATACATGAATGCTTTGGTTACTATATTCATGGGGAGTGTCCTATAGAACAGTAATTAGCGATTAACCAATCGGCAATTAACAAATAGCAAAGGAACAATATGACCAGACCAATTAGAAGTCAACAAGTAGTTAGTAAAATGCTTTGACCAATCAAATATGTTATAAGGAATAGTATTATTTTATGTTTATGTATACTTTGGATAGAGAGAACAGTCCACCTTTAGCCAGCGAATAGAGCGGTCACGCTTTCGTGTGGTGGCGGCCATATTGGCCCGCCGCGCTGTTAGATTGTATTTCACGAACATTAACAAGAGTTGTGTTAGACAATATTCAACAGAAATAAATCGCGATGAAACGAGAAATGAACTGTTGTGTTTGTTCCTGTGCGTTCCCAACGAACAAAAATGTGTTATTACGTCACAGTAGGTCCGTGACTTTCGCACTCTTGTTCATATGAACCAATAATAATTTAGTTTAAAGACACATTTGTATTTTTATTAACTTTTTCTCCAAATTGTGTTGCTTTATACCTACCATGTATGTCAGTGGCTTTTGCACTCTTGTTTTCAAATTTAAACGGACAACTTTATGTGAATGAACCAATCAAAAGCCTGATAAACAGATGCTTTATAGCCAGGTACATATGTAGAGGGCTGAGGAATCAGTACTGTTTTTCAGATTAAGTAACAATTGGCACATTTATGTTAACGTTTATCATGCAGAGAAACTTGATTCATAAGATATGTAGTAATAATCTTCAAAAAGTTGTCTGTGTTATTTTAAAGGAAACATTGAAAAAGGATGAAAACAACCAAATGTTGTAACTTCCGCCCCATATTCCCACCGGAATGCTTCTCATTATTTCGTTAAGGAAAATAACCACATTAAGTATTCGGGTGATATATTGTCTACCGTTTGTCTTCCGCGCCTGAGGCTGCATTTTCTATCTTCTGTATATCAGGTTTACATGCCTCTGTACCCAAATAAAACAAATATAACGGTCCACTGACTTTTTGCAATCATCTGCCGGGTTGTTATGACCGTCGTCCGGTTGTTAGTACACTTGTGCGATGTGCTAACAGATCAAAGCAAATAGGAAGAATTTTGATAAAATGCTAGAGACAGAAAATTTAGAGTCATTAATATAAGGGAAAAATCTGGGTGTCCGAAGACTAACAGGTACAACATATCATTCTTTCTGCTAAAAGAGAAAATAAAACATTTTTCTTTTATTACTTTGTTTTGCTTTACATAATGAAATAATGGTTCTATTTATCACTTAGTGAAATTGTATTGGGTTGATCCGTTTTTCTCCCGTTAATCTGATAAGGAATCGGCTGTTATTAAGGTTGCTTATAAATAGACTCAGCTGCTGTGCTGCGCGCGCGCATGTGAGTATTTCATTTTCAGGTCCCGCTGCGTCTTCGCGAATGCATCTTTTGGCTGACCTGCACCTGTGACTTTAAAGCAGAGCTGTGTTATGCGATTTTTACGTGACACGCAGTGGACTATTTTCATGACGCAAACATGTTATGTAAAGAATACTCTTCCGCGCGGCGCAGTAGTTTTATTTTCCCTGATCTATTAATAGCCTCGGATTTTGAATGACCTGAGATGCGCAAAAATACTAGGTGGCTGACGTAGCACATAGTGGACTATTTTACTCATTCATAAAACATACTCTTCCGCGACACGTATAGTTAAAAAATAGTTTTTTGATTTTTAGTTGTTCGCTTGCGAACGACTAAGGTTACTAGACGACGAATTCCGATTTAGAGTGTCTTAGCTATTATAAACCAACGAACCTGTAAGCATACGCGCAAAAAGGAGTGTGCGGCGCGGTTTCAGTTCTTGAACTATATTCATTTACAAATTGACACATAATATGAATATCGTGTTAAATAGAATAGTTTTGAACGGATCGTATATACTAAAAGTAAAAAAAAAAACTACATTTGTTCACTATACATGTCGCAGAGTATGTTTATATTATGAATGGTTAAATAGTCCACTATGTGCTACGTAGTATATTCTTGCGCACAGGTCATTCATAATCTAAGGCTATTAATAGATCAGAGAACATGAAATTCACCAATGGGATGTCGAGATTGCAATACACTATCATGCGATAGTGCTTACAAGGAACTTCATCAATGGT
>VMBQ01003518.1:69513-81545 GCA_007657795.1 Dreissena rostriformis | reverse complement strand
AAATTTATGACGTATCTCGTGTGACGTCATTTATGTGACGAATTTTAGTGACAACAATTCGGACGTTGTGGTTTATTTAACAGTTCAACATTTATTTAAAAAAGCATGAACGAACCCAAAACGTATTTCGGATTGTGTGTTTGTAATGTATAATTGGAAACTTGGAGCATTGGATTAAAGTTGTCATTGAGGTAAGAGTGTCGTTTACTAAATTTTGATGTTGGATGACTCTTGTTAAACTTAAAGCTCAAATAGTGTCATCAATCGAATCAACAGTAAAGTTAAACTTTTAGTTGCAATCGATATTTTTTCATTATTTCAATTGCTTCATGAATTGCTAATTTAATGCCGCGGTACAAAATTCTCTTGTGCTGGAATATGCATAATTTGTCGACCATCTCCAATGCTTTCGAGCCAAATTTTAAACCTGTGTCTGTGAATGTCCGATATTGTTGTTTTCTTTGTGTTTTCGTTTTTTGTGCATTGACAAATTCATATGTATCAGGTTCTGCTTAATTATCTCCATTATTTTAAATGATGCTGTCTTGATCTAGTAAACGATTCGCTAGCGATTCCAAAACCCGTTCAGACGCCATTTTCTTTCAAGCTCCGGTCGCCAATTACGTTACGTCAACGCGTGTCGATGATCTGCCGTTACTGGACAACAGGTGCGAGATAACCGGAAGTATGCAAATAACCGATTTTTGGCACAGTTGCCAAGTGTGCCAATAACCGGTTATTTGCACACTTGCTCAATACCGAGATTTTACACGAGTTATTCGCGAAAAAACTGCCAATTTTGTTACTAAATATAGTAACATATGCAATAATATGTGTTATCAATTAACGTCACGCACCGAATAACTATATAAACAAATGATAAAATGTTCACTGTTTACGATAATTGTTGCTGTTTTGTTTTGCGTATAGCACACAACGAATAGTATTTCTATTATATCTGCATGGTTTTTAAACTTCAACTCTTTGACGGTTAGTTAATGTATGGAACTGTACGAGTTTAATGAAAAATAAGTACATGTGGTCGATGGAACAGCATAAGCTGACGATTACATGGTCGGAGCTTCGTTAAAAGGATTTTACGGAAATATGAGGATAAATAGTGAGTGTAAAATAAAATGGAAATCATAGTTATGAGTCATAGATTTTTTGACAAATAACCCACGGCCGGGATTTTAAATGTGTGGTTTCGTATCGCGCGTGGTTCGCACTCGTGATTTTATCCCAACGCATCTAAACTTCCGTTCTTAGGTCATTTGTTACAATAAACTATAAACTACAAGCCTTATTTCTTAAATAAACCATACATTGGAACCTCATTTGGGATTGTACTTGAGGTGTTTTGATCAATGTCAATGTCATTATTACTAAAATATAAATAAACACAATAATTTTATGGTGTTTTATGTATTTGCTCTGGAACTTATGTTTTTACAGAACTTGCACATTTCCTTTTTCAACCCATATACGCCGTCAGTAATGTAAAATCAAGTTTACGTTACACTTCCGCAGTTAACATCTATGTAAGTGTGTTTCATGTTCACGTGGAGAAATAACACTATTTTCAAAGACAAGACATTACATAAATAACATACTCCCGTCTATCGATGTATGTCAACATTTACGTGATAGTTTCCAAACGCAAAACGTTTATGCAGAAACAATTCTACGCGCCGTCTAGAGCGTAACTATAAAGACGTTAATAATATTCATTGACGCATACTGTTGTCTAATTATTCAGTCTAGGTCGGTATTAAAGAGCATTGTATATTTTTTGAACATTTTAAAGAGAGGAAACAGCAAATAAAAGTTCAGCCTTAAGATACGTGTAAGTAAGAAACAACCAGTGTGTAAACGTTTAATATCATTATTTATATATATTATTTCGATAACTAAATTATTAATGACATACAGTCTATAAAGAAGTGATCTGTTACATTTTCAGATAATTATGAATTGCCAATATAAATGCACTTCAACAACTGTTATATCAACAATGTGATATTCAAAACCAAACAAGGCACGTATGTATTCTTTTATTGATAAACCAACGAAATCTGCTAGACAGTATATATGACGATCACTGTGAGGGAAACGTTCATAAGAAAACGCGGGTTGGTCCTTTAAATAGCGCGCTTGTGAATCAATAGCTAAGGACGGTGTGTTGTGTGGTAGCACACTAAGCGATGTGCGGCTATTCCAACATTTTGGTGGAAATATTCGGAAATATCGAAAATCGGAGTGACTAACACCGTCAGATGCTGATGTTGCTTTATATTTTCATTAAAATGCAACCAGTTATGTATTTGTTGACGTGACATCTGTGCTTGAACGAGCCTGTGATGGTGATTTAAAAAATGCCTGGAATATTTAGAAATACTAGTAAAAGAATAATCTTTGTTTCAATATGTGTATGTGGATGCCTTTTAATGTTCCTGTACAGTATCGGTGACGAAACGGACACATTTGTAGCAGATTTAGTTGACCTCTCCGAGCCTATCAACGACACGGACGTACACACGCCATGCACCATCCAAACCCTCGACCCATGGGACATCTCACTTAAACCGTACATAGAGGAGCCATCGGCGCTTCCGTGTTCAGACAGATTTGATTTGTTCTATGTTCAGGAGGACGGAATGCTTAAGGTGAATAATAGTGTAGCCAAAATTTATAATATAGATATTACAAAATGGAAGTGTTTCTATCAGTGTATTGAGCGGCTACGGGGCGATGTAACATTAACATTCGGTGATAAGGTCGAATTTAGTACGCCTGTCAGAATTGACAGTCACTTGTTTCGCATAACGTGTCATCTTAAGTCGAGTAACATCCCGTCTGTAGTGTATGATATGGCACACTTTAATCCATTCTTCACTAGGTATTCCAATGAAACAAACACTATGTATAACGAAACGGCGTCAACGCCGAGCGTTATAATACTGGGGCTGGATTCCACCTCACGATCACACGCCGTCCGAAATTTACCAAAATCGATGAAATTTCTGCGTGAAGAAATCCAGGCATACGATTTTATTGGGTACAGGAAGGTCGGCCTAAACACGTATCCGAATATTATTCCACTTTTAACTGGGAGAAGTCACGTGGAGTTCCCGGAATTTTCGTCTAATGCAGCTTATGCAGACGACATGCCATTTTTATGGAGCGAGGAATTTGCTAAACAAATGGCGACGTTTTTCGCCGAAGATAGGTCGGATATTACCACATTCAATCTTGGCAAACGTGGATTTTGTAAAGTCCCAACTGATTTTTATATTCGTCCATATTTACTTGCAATGCAAACATTCCAGCCAATGTTTATTTATAAAGTAGCTAAGCCCGACTCTTACTGCTATGGCCGAAGAGGATTTTTTGACCTAATGCTGGAATATTTAAAGGGGTTCTTGGTTAATTACAAAGGCAAACAAACATTCGCATTTTTGTGGGAAAATTCGATTAGTCACGATACGTTTAATTCATTAAAGCTGGGCGATAATTTGTTATTAGAATTTCTACAGTGGATAAAACGTGAACGGAATTTAGACAACACTTTGTTGATGATTTTAAGCGACCATGGCTTTCGAATTGGCGGTGCATCCTTGACCCATATTGGTCGAGCTGAGAACAGCAACCCTATGCTAATGGTACACGTGCCAAAACATTTCAGAGAAAATAAGACTATCGATCAAATCCTCACTCGAAATACTAAACAACTACTCACACCATATGACATTCATCAAACAGTATATGACATTTTGGCGTATAATTCATCAATAGAAAGTGATGTTCAGAAACATTTGGTTCGCCGAAATATATTTCTTCCGATACCGAGCGCGCGCACGTGCGCAGACGCCGGCCTGGATGCCACCCATTGCACGTGCACAGACAGGGTACCGGTGTCTAGTGATTCGCCAGTTGTGAGACTTCTTGCTTTGCGTCTCGTGGAAGAGCTTAACAAACTATTAGAACAAGATAGTAAATGTGAACTTATAACTCTTCACAATATTACGGAAGCGTCGGTACATTACACATTAAAAAACGACGTAAATATTCCAGTTGGACTCCAAAAGACATGGGAGTCGGTAACAAATAAAAGTAGGTTTCGTTCTGCCCACGATCTAGACAGGACCAGTGGTCGGTATTCTATTTTGTTTTATACGCAACCAGGCTCTGCATATTATGAAGGGCTTATAGACTTTGCTCAGTTTGGTAGCGGGGACAAGGTGGCGGTTATAGGGGAACCAGCGCGCCTGAACAAGTATGGGAACCAGTCTCACTGCGTTCACAATTCAGAGTATAGGACATTCTGTTTTTGTAAAGACCTCTCTCATTAGATTTTCATGAACTTCAGAAGTTGCTTCGAAATATAATAAAATAGAAATATAATATTGCAGATTACGTTTATTGATATTTTATTCCTTGGTATGGAGTTTTCGGGTAATTTTATTATTTACCTTTTAACCAGAATTAGTATTGTTTTTATTTTGCGTAGCTGTCTACCACGTGATTTGACCTTTTTTAACTATTGTAAATCAACAGCCGTTAAATTGTTGGATACATTTCCCGCCAGTAGACCCGAATGTATAAAATGTTACTACTTCAGTGTCCATATTGAAAATCAAAGCGCTGAAGGCACAATAGTTGTTCGCTATTGTGTAAACAGATGGCATTGTCATAACGCACTTTGGTGTAAACCCAATTTCGGTCTTCAAAACCTTATAATAATAATAATAATAATAATAATAATAATAATAATAATAATAATAATAATAATAATAATAATAATAATACAAACTTTATTTACAGAAGGTGACACATAAAGACAATGGCACGTTATACATATTATGCAGATGAATCAATACTTTTTAACAATGTGGCCTTCTTAAAATAACATACACATATAGATCTATAACAAGTAAAACATTCAAACAATATTTTCTTACATGCATACATAACACAATTTTGCCTTTTAGACAGACACACTTGAAATATCATTGATTAGAAAATAACCTGACCTAAGAGTGAACACAGTGCGTATAAGTAGAACATATGTACAATTATACGAAACGCACTTTGGTTGTGCCGAGGACATAATTGTTTCGTCAGTCAAAGCATCATTATCCTACTCGCTGTCGTCATAATCATCGTCGTTGTTGCATAGCCGTTCACTATTTGTATTCATTGTATGTAAATGACTTGGGTTTAATAAATGTTCCCATCACATTTGCTTGACAGCTATGACCTTATGAAAACAACTTATAATTAACAATAATTTAAGCATGAGATCATGTTTACAATACATGATGTTGTTAAAACGACTGGCTCATATTTTCGCAATGAACATTTTAATTGTCATGTTAAATAGTTTTTATCATTCGATTGCACTGTTTGTATTTAAATGCTCTAAGGCGCTCTAATCCGTACGAGCACTTTAAAATAAAGCATCGCCTTTCCAAATAATTCGTCTGAAATCCTAACTTCACTGGCTGATATATGTGCCACATTGAAACACATTGGCATGTATTACTTCTGGCACGGATTTTCACGACAAAGGGAGTAATAATTCCTCATGAAATTTACGGAATCAATTAAAATCCAGTTATAATTCGGTGTTCATTCCATTTGTTTAACATGTTTAAGCATTGTGAGTAAAATTGTGAAGGGGGAAAGTGTCAAAATGTTCCGCTGAGCGGGATTTGAGCTTCAGAGCTGTGGATTAGTTACTTTAATATAATATTTATATTTATTGTTTAACTTTAAACAATTTAAGGCAAAAAGGTACATTTCTAGTGTTTTGATATTCAATCGAGCAAATGGTCATATATATAAGAACAAACGGCATTGTTCCTGTTCTAACGCGATCGAACTTGAAGACGAATTTCATTCTTTAAATCCTAAAATGTCACTTTATAAGGTCATAAATTAGAAGTTTACTAAAATAGTCCGTGTGTTAATAAATTTCATTAATTATCAAAAAGTACTAATACAAATAACTTATAATACTAGCAAAGTACATGTAAAGCGTTAAAAATAGTAAGTTCTTTTTTGATGACTACTTTGTAATGTACACATATTTGTCTTCCTATGCACTGACGTTTTTTTTAAACACATTTTATACTTCAATGTTAATTTAATGAAATATTATGATCGTTGTTTTCCGTTTATTCGCAAAATTATCTCCGTATTTTATGTGTTTATGTGTTAATCCGTGTTTACACTTCTTTTATTGTATAATTACATGTTAAAATGATATGACGAGACAAAATGCATGTGTTTAGATTATGTGCAATGTACACATCTTAATAAACTATCCGCTCTTGTCTTGTACCGGTTTATTTGCTGATCACCTTAACTAATGTGTTTTACGGCAGTTCCTTTATTCATTTTGGGCGAAACCAAACTACGAACAAGCCGTTTAATGCATACGTTAACATCGGGCGTCATAGTCCCAATTCTAATCGATGACAGACATTTCTGCATGCACCAACACGGAGTAATACGAGAGCTATTCAATGGGAGAACTAAATCAGTTAGGTTCCCTAAGAAGAAACAGATAGGTCCTTATAGTTGGTTTACTCGGTTTTTATCGTTGATCCGTATGTGTTTTGTAATCCACATTTTCTATAATATCTATGACATGTTTTATGTTAAAGTCATTACAGAGTGCTTATGGAAACATGCTTTACAAAATTATGTTTATTACACTATGTTATTCTATCTGGTTGTGTTAACATAAATATGTTATAATATATTATATATTATAATATAACATATATGTGTTAACATAAATATGACAATATTAACCACTTATCGTACAGTATACCTATGGAAAACACGTATAAAAACAGAGGATTCATAATAGTTGCATCATTGTACAATTTTGTCTATTTTGGTATTAATCTGTCAAGGGAGGTAATTGGAAAGCAACTAATACCCCTTATTAATCCAATGATCCAGTAACGGACAAGATTAACCGCCTGAAATTAAGCAAGATTTTATTGATTGTACTTTGTATAGTAAAGAGTAAAACGTAGGTCGACAAATGTCTGTTTTTATTATTGGAGAAATCCTACTTAATAGCAATAACTTCCATCTACAATAAACTTCAATGACAAAACTAAACACTGTTTACAGCCACTTACTGTTTTTTTAGAGATATAAGCCTTATTCTGAGAAAACTTGGCATAATGCATGTGCGTAAAGTGTCGTCCCATATTAGCCTGTGCAATCCGCACAGGCTAATCAGGGACGACACTTTCCGCTTTTATGACATTTTTCGTTAAAATGAAGTCTCTTCTTAGCAAAAATCCAATTTAGGCGGAAAGTGTCGTTCCTGATTAGCCTGTGCGGACTGCAAAGGCTAATCTGGGACGACACATTACGCACATGCATTAAGCCCAGTTTTCTCAGAACACGACTCATATACGTATACTTATATTTACAGATTGGACAAAAACAATTATTAAAAAGTCACAAATTGAAAATAAAATGTATGTATAATTTACAAACAAACGGAATTATTAAGAAAACAGGAATTTTAGTATCGCCTCGTTTATGGAAAACTATCCACAGTTATTGATAAAATAATTAATCGTTTGCATCGCTTTTTGGAACTGCGCCATGGCCGGTCCCAAGCCCGGATGAGAAAGGAGGAGGGTTAGGCGTAGGGCCAGCAACCCCACCCTGTCAAATACACAAACCGTTACAGAAACGTCAACAACTAACATCGCTTTTCGTCAATTATATGGGAAATATGTGTATTACTGACATTATTTGTTCAAATAAATATAAAGTGAAAAAGGCTGCACCGGGCGGAAATAATCCTTATTATACACTGAGGTCCTTTAGTGCAAGGTACTTCTTGCGAAACAGTGAGACACAAAACATAGGAACTAGAAAAGACAAGCACGCAAATAACACACGCACAAAAATGTATAAAACTTGTGTCACCGCTTTCGAAGGGACGATGCAAAAGACCTGGGGTTTAAACCGTTTTAAGCGTTCATAACCTTACCATCGATCAATTCTAAAGCCAGAATGCCCCGATGGTAGCGCGTAGGACTGCTGCCAAAGGTTCCAGCTTTGAATCCCGGTAAAGGCAAATACTGTATTTTACTTGCGATCATAACTTTTTTTAGTTTATTACTTTTTTTTTAGTTTTGTTTGTAAATACTCTTAAATGTAATATTTCAAGACTACGAAAATATGTGAAAACAAGTCTATTTTAGGAAATGACTACAGAGACTTGTTAAATGTTAATTTGTTTAATTCATTTAATGCAATTACCAACGAATCTGTAAGATTTGCAATAATCTTAAATAATTATAATAACGAGGAAAGAGATTCATTTAAAGAATTACCTGTCCTGGGGTTGGGACTCAGGACCTCAAGAGAAAAGCTTTATTTTTTTCCGATTTCGTTTGATGAATATATAAAAAGACCCTATTTTGTAAACATTTTTAAACTGGAGTGTTAATTTACTTTTTTGAATATATATTGCATACATTCATTTTTTGAATCTGTGTTTCCAATTGTTTAACGGGGGTCATTTTATTAAACTGTCCCTTAAATTTATATGTGCATGTGGAGCGAACATGAAATTAGGACAGTGGTGCAGCCGCGTCGACGTATATAAATAAACTTTAACTCTCAATATTCGAACGTTTAAGTTTAATTTATCAATTTAAAAAAAAAGCTGAAATAAACTAACCAAAAACCGTATAAATACCATATCAATGAAACGCTTACATGTTAAACAATGTACAATAATATGTCCTCCTATAAGAAGATTGGTGTTTTACAAAATGTACTGACAGTATTTGACGGCGATTCTTTTCTAGTTTCTGATTAAACACATATGTTCTATTTTAATATATATATATATNCAACCCGCTGAACTCTCGTGATTTGAGTTCGACAATGTCGCGTTTTCACAAGTTATCATCAGAAACCTTCGGAAATAAAAGTTCTTGTAGTCGAAAGTATTCATTTGTACAGTTCTGCGTTTTGTTAAAATTTTAGACTTAAATTTTAACAAAACGCAGAACTGTTCAAATGATTACTAATATGGAATGTTACACGGCCACCAAACGCTCCTGCGTGGCACAAGCATGTGGTCTAGTTTGATCTTGTGAGAGCGTTTCCGCTTTCTAAGACTTTCTTTAAATCTCGCCAAAACATTATAGAGTGGGACTTATTAAATTATGAAATTTCATGGACAACCAGAATAGGGAATAGCCCAGATATTTGTTGTTGTTTTTTTTAGTTCTAATCATGCTGTATACTTACTAATTTCTTAGACACGGATTAATAGAAATACGTTTGAATTATGGTACATAAAGCGTAATATTTATTTATTTCTATTTATTTATTTAAATCCCTTCTCTACCCATAATAATTTAAACCATGCTAAAATGAAAAAAAAAATGTGCATGTACATAGTAATGATAAACATGCGTGTATATCTACAGTGGAACGATAAACATGTGTGTGTCTGTACATCGCAAGTATAAACAAGTGTGTATATTTACATAGGATTTATACAATTATATGTAAATAGAAGTGAAAACATGACTCAATATGACTATAAAAGAGATACAAAATAATGTATACGTATATAATCGTATGCATACATATAAGAGTGATAAACTTACATTTATACATAAATATGTATGATAAACATGTATGTATAAGTACAAATGAGTAATGCAAATGTGTAAATAATACGCGTGACAAACATACATGTAAACATATAGTAAAGTGAAAAACATGTGTGTACAGTATACTTTAATACAATGTGTGAACATGTGTGAAAACATGCATACATACACATGAATGGTAAACATGCATGTATACATAAATACAAGTGGTGAAAATGTATCTAAACGTATATATGAGTGATAAACATGCATATATATATATATATATTTATCCCACTTTTACAGCGATTTCGGTTGATTATAGCCGTTGATTAAATTTCTGCTATAATACACGGCACGAAATGACGTCATATTTTCGACAAAATGACGTCATAAATCAAGCGAAAATAACAAGTTAAACTTATTTTGTTTAAATAAAAAGGTTTACTGAATAAAAAGTGGGTAAATAGAGTAATAGGTAAGTGTTGATTATGATCAGGTTTATCATACTCGGCACAAAAACGAAAAAGCACTCGCCAAGGCTCGTGCTTTTTGTTTTCTAAGCCTCGCATGATAAACCTGATCTATAATCAACACTAACCTATTATTCTCTATATTAGTTATCAACAATCATGTGTTCGTAAATATGAGTGATAAAAAAATGTATACGCATGAGTGATAACGATGCATGTATACGTACATAATAGTGATACATATGTGTGTATATGAATATTTGAATGATAAACATGTATTGATTCGTATAAATGAGTGATAAACATGCATGTATACGTATATACGAGTGATAAACATACATGTATACATACATATGTGTTAGCTCCAGAAGAGCCCTGCGCAGTCATTGTGGGTGTACATGCATGCATGTCACATACCAGCTCTACTGTAGTGGACCTGCAAATTTAGAAAGGGATTTTGTCAAATGCTCTTACTGCCTCAATGACTGCACAGGGAGCGTCTGGAATTAACTCATATGCATGAAAACATGCATGTCTATCACTATTATTTACGTACAAGTTACGTTGAACGTAAATATGACTGATAAACATGTATGCATACATATATGAGTGATAAACATGCATGTATACATACATATGATTGAAGTCCAGAAGCACCTTGGCCCTGTGCAGTCATTATGGGTGTACATGCATGCATGTCACATACCAGCTCTACTGTAGTGGTCCTGCAATTTCAGAAAGGGATTTCATCAAATGCTTTTACTGCCTTTACACCCACAATGACTGCACAGAGGGCTTCTGCAATTAGCTCATGTGTTAAGGGATAATACACGTTTTCGAGGGCATGATCATCTGCGGGCACTCGAAAAATCCGTTCCGGATTTCGAGTGCGCCAGCAGATGATCATGTCCGAGAAAATGTTTATTTTCCCTTTTATTGCATAAACAAATCACACATACCAAAATAAATTAAAATAACATTGAAAACAATATGTCTTCGCAGTTGGTACGTTATGCCAGAGCATGTTCATGTATTAAAGATTTTAATGATCGTAATCTTATATTAACGAAGAAATTGCTAAAACAGGGTTTTTTGTATCATAACCTAAGAGGTAAGTTCGCTAAATTTCACTCTAAGTATGGTGATTTAATTTCAAAATATAATGTTTCTTTAAAATGGCATTTAACTAATGGAATTTCCCATCCATCATTTTATGGGGATGTTTTGAAACGTGTCCGCAAATTAAAATATGTTAAAGAAAATGTTCATATTAAACTTTTCCATTTAATTAACTCGTTTTTATCAAAAGGATATGATGCTTATGTACTTAAAAACACGTGCGTGATGGTTTTCGATTCACTTTATCTTTTGTCTCTTAAAATTTGGAATCATTAGTGATATAATGGGCATTTTTCACTTTTTAATTAAATTGTGTCTTTGTGTCGTATGCACTTTATCTTTCGTCTCTTAAAATTTGGAATCATTAGTGATATAATGGGCATTTTTCACTTTTTAATTTTTAATTAAATTGTGTCTTTGTGTCGTATGCACTTTATCTTTCGTCTCTTAATATTTGGAATCATTAGTTATATAATAGGTATTTTTCACTGTTGAATTAAATTGTGTCTTTGTGTCGTAGGCACATATCTGCATGAAAACTACACTGTTCACGTCATTATGAATTTTTGTGACGTCATTCGACCGACTTTCCCAGTTGTAATCTACATGCATAGGTCATTGGGTTTATAAAGTTCCATTTTATTTTTATTTTCTCTCTGATAGGCTTTGCTTGTTTGATTTAATTATTATTATTTTTTTTAGCAGTCACATAAACAACCAAGCAATGTAATATGGAATTTTTACAACCATTATTGCTGCTTCTTCCTGTATTTGCGCGATGATT
>VMBQ01003518.1:32997-65829 GCA_007657795.1 Dreissena rostriformis | reverse complement strand
TGCATGAAGTTTTTTAAATGAAATATTAACAAGTAATTTATGAATGTTTAATAATCCCCACTTTTTTAAAAGCGTGGGGATATTGTATTGATCTCCGCTTTATTTTTGATCGGACCATATTTTCTCCTACACTATTAGCACTAGAACCTTGAAACTTGGTAACTATGAGCATATGTGCGACGGTGACGGTGACGAAATTTTGATCTGACCCCTGGGTCAAAAGTTATGGGTAAATAAATGGGTAAAATGGGTAAAAAAACTCGGTTTACTTACAACATGCGACGCACATGATAATAACTTTTGACCCAGGGGTCAGATCAAAATTCCAAATAGTGCACCGTCGCACACATGCTCATAGCTACCATGTGTGTAAGTTTCAAGGTTCTAGTTCTAATAGTGTAGGAGGAGATGGAGGAGAATGGGGGGTTGGGGTGGGGCCCAAAATTTTGTTTTAACATAACTTCTTCATTTATTCACCAATTGGCGTGACGTCACTTTAATACTGAACATCTCTTATGTCAACACGGGCGGCGTGGGGATACGCGTCGGCATCTGCCGCGCCATTTCTAGTTAATATTAAGTTGATTTCAAAAGCTTCAGTGTATTCCTATCCTCGACCCAAGAGAATGTGGTTAAATATCTAAACGCTCTTTAATTTCATCTGAGCCGCGCTCTGGGAAAACGGGGTTTAATGCATTTGGTTAGAGTGTCGTCCCAGATTAGCCTTGCACTCCGCATAGGCTAATCAGGGACGACACTTTCCGCTGCTATAGTATGTTCCGTTCAAAGGAGGTCCCTTCTCAGCAAAAAAAAAAAAGATTCTGAAAGAGTAAAGAAAACTATCTTTTTAAATCATATAAGTTCTATTAGTTTTAATTTCAATCATTTCATAATACATGTTCGGTGCTTGTTACATGTCAAATTTAAAATCTAACAAAGGTGAACATAAAATTATTTTACTAACAAATTTCAAGCTTACCCGTTTTATACATATCCATTTTTTTATATTTTTTTTTCATATTTTTTTTTATTGGAAATTAATATTTGGCACAACTGATAATTACACTGGTCGATAACCCTCTGAAACATGTGATGCAGATTTAGATCTGGCCAGAGATAACACCTGGGTTTATTTTTTTTCGCCAAGCAGGCTGTGGTCAGCCTGACAAGGGAGTATTTTTATGACCACAGAACAGTTAACACTGATTAGTTCTGCTGATAAGCGATGGCTAAAATCTAGCCGTTCTGGGAGTAACTTGGTAGGACTGCATAGTAGTATCATTTGAACAGAAATGCAATATAGTAATGATTGATAGCAACGGTCTAGCATATTTGAAACCTCGATCTGGGAAAAGGAGGTTTAATGCATGTGCGTAAAGTTTCGTCCCAGATTAGCATGTGCAGTCCGCACCGGCTAATTAAAGACAACGTTTTCCGCTTGTATAGTATTTTGAATGACGTCTCTTCTTAGCGGCGAAAAACCTATTAAGGCGGAAAGTGTCGTCCCTGTGCGGAGTGCACAGGCTAATCTGGGACGACACTTTACGCACAAGCATCACACCCCTTTTTTAAAGAGCGCGGCACAATTTTTAAAACGTTAACGATCTGAAATGCCTATTCCAGAGGGGATACTATTTAAAGCTGACATTAGAGTGACACATATTGAAATCTTCTACGTAAAATATATTCTTTTAATCCCTGAAAGTTTGCGTTCTCAAAAAATGTGTTGAAATCCATTAATGGTCTTATATATATTTGTGAGGAAAATTACATTATTAGCAAGACCATTTTTGTTCGTAAAACATAATTATCAGGCGCGTAACGCTCCATACTTGTTTACTAGTTCGAGTACATATTTATAAGAAACGGCAACAATTAAAATAGTCCAGTCGATTTGTGCAGATTTTCACCAGAATTGTTCAAGATGTGATAAAAGCATGACACTTTGCAGAATACTAGCTAAGAGCAAACTGAACAATATCAGATATGGACCCACTCTCAAAAATATGCATACGGGGGTATGGCGGCCATTTTAAAATGGCGGCCGTCACATTTCCAAAAATACATTAAAATATTCATCAACATTTTATTAGTGTATCAACTTACCTGAAATCTTGTATTTACAAGGCAAATGACCTTATAAATGTTATCAAAAACCAAATTAAAATTCAATATGATCAAATTAAATGGTGGCAATCTTGAAATATGAAATTCAAGCCACATTTGTCAAATTAAACTTTCTTGAACATTTTTAATGATCCATTTGAAACATACACTGCAAACATAATAACAATAGAAAGTGATTTGTATAATTTGAATAGTTTTTGAAACAAATTTAGGTTAATGAAGAGTTCACTATCCGTAAACAACACAGATCACATGTACGTGATCAAATAAACATTTATTGTCAAGTCCAAAGTAAAAGTAAATGTATTAATTCCCTATCACATTGCCCTCCACATTTACATAGAGCTGTGCTGCTCAAAGCTGCCCTAACACATTTGCAACGTCCTCGACAGCCATTTTCACGTTTGCATTCACATCTGATGAGTTCAGCACAAGACTCAGAAGCTTGCTGTAAGGTTGTCCTGAAAGGTTCCCACTTTCCATCTTTGTTGCGCTTCCAAACCCAGGAGCTAGGTGGTTGGGGCTCATGTTGTTTGTTAAGAGACTGTCCCCAGCAAAATCCTGCCTGGTAAGCCGCTCTCTTAATGTGTTGGTGTAACGCGGCAGAGCTTTGTGGGATATTATGGATTGCACGCCCTTTTCGAGTTAAAAAATCTTTTCTTGCCTCATCTACGGTTTTGCACTCACTGCTCCTGACAAATACAACAAAACGTTCAATGTTTGAAGTACATTCACTGATTCTATCGATATCTGGCCTATCACTCAATATTTCTAAATCTGTAGTTACTTTATCAAAGATGGACCATGTTTCCCATGCAGTCTTCTTTCCACGATTAGAAAAGGATGACACTTGGCCACAGCCGCTAAAGGCATGACAGAAAAAAAGTACACTGGACTTGGTAGGTCCCAAATTGGCAGCGATCTCATGAACTGATATGTATCTTAGATGTTTACCGACTCCAAATGCTATCCACAAGTTAAGTATGTTCAGTTTATGCCCAATCGATATTGCAATGACAACAACATCAGTATCTACGGTTCTGATCATTATTTGACGCATATCAGTTTGTACTGCATCCTTAACGTGTAACATAGTGCGCTTGTCTGCCTCTTCATGGTTACACGGTGATATTTGACGTGTATCCTTACTTGGGCAATTGCATACAACTTCCATTCTGAGTGTCGAAACCCCTATCTTGTCATCGGTTGCGTTAAATGTCGATAACTGTTCTGCTAGATAGGTAAATTTACTCCGTCTTATTGTCATCAATGCGAAGATCAAAGCTTCTATCTCAGGACTTGCAGTTTGTGATGTGATGATCTTCTCTAGAAGCACTAACAAATCTGACGTTGAACCGAGTCTCAAATGTCCGAATTGTGAAACAGAAGGTGGATACGCTTGATTCTCATGACGAAAGAATTCGTCAAGATTACCGTCACGAACCTGACAAGAGACAAACACCTGAGAAAATAACGCACAATTTTGTTTCAGTGAACTAATTTTCTGTTTATCCTTTGCGAAAACCTTTGATTCTTGACGACTGAATAGATGTAATTTGTTTTGTTTTATGGGATCAGAAAATGGGTTAGCTCGATTGTCCAATCTGTACCGTATAAATTCCTGTTTTTGATTTTTCCCAATCTGTTCAATATTTTGTATTGTATTTGCAACCTTCGGATCAGCAATGTCACGCGTGCATTAGACTAAAAGATCCTCACATTCTTCCAAGAATGGATAACCCATTTCTTCAAAAGTAGCAGTCATCGCTTGGACTTGTTTAACAAATGAATTCTGTTTACTTTTGATTTGATCATGGTATTTTATGTCCGGCCCTTTAGTTTGTTCTTGCTTGCTATGTTCTTGTGAAATCTCAAACTCATTGACCACACGAGCCATTTCTGGACCACATACCATCCATCGTAGAAGTTGAGATGCATTCTCTGTTAGCCCGATAACTCCACCTTCTCTAATTTGTTGTTTTGCTCATGAGCATGGTCGATAGCTACACTACGTCTAGCGCGATTTCTGCCATCCACAACACACAACCGTGATTCAGCCCATAGTGGACAATTACTATCTCACCGCGATACACCGTCAAACACGGTGATTTCGCCGTGGCGAATTGCTGTGTCAGTCTCGGCGTTATCGGGAAATTGATCTCACGGTGGACCACCACGGTCTAGGTGGTTCGCGGTGAAATACATGTGCAACAACAACATTATACAAATGTACGCTCTGCAATATCGAATTGTACATGTTCATTCACATTGCAGATCGTATACTGTTGTTTTTTTATACTTTGTATGTACATGTATTACATGCCCTTCATAATAAAATCACCGAATGTTCAACCCCTTTCTCTCGTTATCGCCCTCTTTACAAAATCATTGACATGTCCTACATCGAGCGCGAGTATAGGTTGCGTTTCATGCTTCAGGTTTTGTTTCAATTGTTTCTGCATGAAGTTTTCCTTGTTGTTCTTAATTAAAGAATTGTTTTTTGTTAACCATTCAAAAACCCTTGCTCGTTTATGTACATATATAGCTCGCCAACAATTACATACAAGCATGTTACATGTACATGTAATTTGATATCAGACTATGTTTTGTTTCTTTTGTTACATGTATTGGATTGAATAAATTTACATGTACAAATTCGAGACATCCGCAGTAAGTATTAAATTCCGCGATATTTTAATATCATAGTCATGCGAAAAGATCAGTTGTTATGTTGGTGAGTGACTACTTGTATACCTGTTCTTTGTTCAATAACAAGTTCATTTTGAAACATACAATGTATGTATAAATATGATTCTGACTCTTTTCCTCCTGCTCCCCAGAAATGTGTCCTCACACTAAAATGATACAATAAAAACATCAATTGATACTATATGCAATATCAGTAATTCACATTGTTAATAAGAAAGTTTTACAAAATAATGTAGCGCGAGCCGCCGACTTCCTGAGGCCGCCACCGAGCGCTATGTGCGCGGCCTCACAATGACGATGTGCCTTCCGAAACCCTCGGAAGGCCTATTACAAATAACAATGAATAATAACTAATTTTTCTCAGGCTACCTGCCTAATGATTAGGAACTTAAAATAATCGAGTCGCTACAGATATTTACAACGCGACGAACAGGGGACCGATGTCTTCAACGAAGCTTCCGGCTTCCGCGAAGCTACTGACTTCCGCCTCAGTGAATCCCTAGCTCTCCGTCACCACAAGGCCTTATGTGAAACTGCCGCCACTGCCTTGTACGATTTCCGCAGCCTCCAACCCTCTGAAGAACCTCTACTGTCAACAGGAACTCTGAAGCCCGGGCAGCACCGTTCGACGTCAACGTAAATACCCAAATGCCTCAGAGCACTGTTCTTTAGAGTAACGTCCCTTTTCTTCAGATGTTGACCCGCTCACATCCACAGGAGAACTGACTAACTTGCCGATCTGCAAGCCTTATTATATACTGGCGAACAGAGCGCCAACTAGCAAACGGAAATGCACGATCCGGAAATTACCGACGTTTCCGAATTCCCTCCGCACTCTACGGAGATTACCGATCAGCATTTCTCCTTCACTAACACAGAAACAAGCCGAATATATATGCAGGATTTTAATAGAAACATTCCTAAAATATCAAATGATGTACCTATGCATAATAAATTACTTTTAACCAGCCAATTGACTTATTTTATGAAGAACAAGTTACAATTTCGTATTGTGTACCTGGCAAATGTAAAACTAAGTGAGGTAATTATACTGCAACAGTGAAGATACGCAAAGCATATATTTCAACTACGAATCATTTCGTCATATTACCCACGCCTCCGATTTGACATGAGTCCCCTCATGATTCCAATACTAAACAACTGAAATACAAACCAAACAGTTAAACTAATCCTAACACTGAACACAAGCAAAAGTCAACAAGAGCTAACGAACAAATGTACAACATCACATCCCTTCCTGAGATAATACATGCATTACAATCAGTGCCAAAACTACAAACTACTTAACATGGTTCGTACTGAACCGAAAACACAAAGCCCCCATTATCATACCCAATGATAATGTCACCGAGACTTGCCGTACCTCCGCATATCTCTCCAAGACATGCTGACCATTCACCTGTAACTGAGTTACTCGATGTCTCTCTTGCAAAGACTGTATAACCTTCGTTATTTATCACAATCTTCCTTTTCTTGAGGTCGCCTTCCGTTGCAGCCTTCACCTTAACTACGAGCTCCTTTTTCCCGGATGCTCTACCTCTTGCCTTGACAGGCAAACCAGACGTTACCGACGTTTCATTGCATGTCGTAACGTTCATGAAGCCTCTTTGATCATCTGGCTTCAAACAGACTTCCTCAGACACGCCACTGGGGTGTCTACATTGTACGTATTCTGGAGATCGAACCGCCGGCTTAGTATTGGGAATTACCGTGCTTTATTCCCCTTCAAATCACCCAGCAAAACTGCTGTATTTTTCTTTATACCGGCTTCATGCTTCACTGAAGCCCTACCAGCATCGGCAATTTCACCTGCCGGCTGAGACCGCAGAGGTTTCTTCATTTTCCTCAGCGCATACTCGTTTGAACCGCCTTCTGGCATGGTTCTTTCAATCCGACTTTCTCCTCGGATCCGTTTCTCATGTGCTGATGCACCCAGATTTGGCACCATCTGGCTTCCACTGAAAACAAGAATGCCCCCAAGACGACGGACACTGTATCTTTGAAGCTCTCCTGGCTTCGTGGAAGTCGTCACCTTTTGACCTTGTTTTCTTCGGCGGTAATTAGGGCATTGTCTTTTCAGATGCTTCTGTGAACCACACAGATAGCATCGTCGATCTTTTCCCCTGTCATTTCGTTTGTGCCTATACGCAGGGCTTGGGCTTCCAATCTTCTTCATAAGATCATTCAATCTTCGCTCAAGTCTGTTGACCACCATCCACATCTTCTCCATCTGCTCTGACGAGGAACAACAGCATTCTGCGTGTGACGATGTAGAAACATGACCATCAAACACTGTAGCTCCAGCAACCCTTAAAGGCTTCAATGAAGGCCTTTTCCTCATAGTGACATTTGCGTCAGAGACACTCGGCTTTCCTGAAGTCGTCTCTTTTTCATCGCGAGGCCGACGTCGATTATCAGGACACTTCCTCTTCAAGTGAAACTTTGAGCCGCAGGTATAACACCGTCGCTCCATGTTCTTCGACCCTGAACCATATCTAGGCTGTGGGCTTTCCGCGGCGCTCATGCACTGACCAAGCCGTCTTTCGAGCATTTCAACCATCTTTTGAAGCTCATCCATCTGCTTCATTGGCTTATTGCCATCTGTAGCTACCGCAGACACATGGCTGTCGGACTTCGCTCTTTCTGCACGATTAAAGGCTTCTAGCTCCACAGCATACCTGATGGCATCATTTAGGCTTACTGGTCGGGCCTGTTTGATGCGTAGTCTCATGTCCGTACTATGAAAAGCATCAAGAAACTGCTCCTTTTGCCAACGTTTCTTTCAGATCTGCCGGTGCAGAGGGGTATGCCAGGTTAGTTAATCTTCGAATGTCTTGCCCCAGCTCTCCAAACGTCTCCGATTCTTTTTGTCTGCGATCACGTAACTGCACTCTGTACAGTTCCGTCTGGTTAGGAGGCTCAAAACGTTCTTCCAAGGCTTGCATCAGTGAGTCATAATCCCTGGAATTGTGTGCAAGGTTTCCCAATACCCCTTGCGCTTGGCCTCGCAACGACACTGCCAAATGCAATCCCTTGTCGTTGTAGTCCCATTGATTAATCTCAGCGCATATATCAAAGTGCGCTCTATAATCGTTCCACGACGATTGATTGTCATACGTGGCTGCCTTCACAATACTTGAAGGATTCAATAGAGTCTTCTTCAATGTGACGTTTCCTTCAAAATAAGTTGGCTTTGATTGAGGCATAGGCGTCTCTCTTTCACGAACAGGAGTTAACAAGCCAGTCCGCATGTTGTCACGCTTTCATAACTCTAGTTGCCTTTCCAAAGCCAATGTGTCACATTTTGCAGCGAGGGCTTCATTTTCCCGCCTCATCGCTTCATATTCTTCGAGAAGAATTGCTTCCCTACCGTCAGCCATTTTGAGGCCTGAGCTGACAGATTAGAACTGTCGATAGGTTAATGCAACCTATCCCACCGCTGCCACCAAATATGTAGCGCGAGCCGCCGACTTCCTGAGGCCGCCACCGAGCGCTATGTGCGCGGCCTCACAATGACGATGTGCCTTCCGAAACCCTCGGAAGGCCTATTACAAATAACAATGAATAATAACTAATTATTCTCAGGCTACCTGCCTAATGATTAGGAACTTAAAATAATCGAGTCGCTACAGATATTTACAACGCGACGAACAGGGGACCGATGCCTTCAACGAAGCTTCCGGCTTCCGCGAAGCTACTGACTTCCGCCTCAGTGAATCCCTAGCTCTCCGTCACCACAAGGCCTTATGTGAAACTGCCGCCACTGCCTTGTACGATTTCCGCAGCCTCCAACCCTCTGAAGAACCTCTACTGTCAACAGGAACTCTGAAGCCCGGGCAGCACCGTTCAAAGTCAACGTATTTACCCAAATGCTTCAGTGCACTGTTCTGCAGAGTACCGTACCTTTTCTTCAGATGTTGACCCGCTCGCATCCACAGGAGAACTGACTAACTTGCCGATCTGCAAGCTTTATTATATACTGGCGAACAGAGCGCCACCTAGCAAACGGAAATGCACGATCCGGAAATTACCGACGTTTCCGAATTCCCTCCGCACTCTACGGAGATTACCGATCAGCATTTTTCCTTCACTAACACAGAAACAAGCCGAATATATATGCAGGATTTTAATAGAAACATTCCTAAAATATCAAATGATGTACCTATGCATAATAAATTACTTTTAACCAGCCAATTAACTTATTTNTTGTCCGAAATTAAACTCCATACTTCATATTGATGTTCTCCTTTCCCAAATGTCGTTATTACAGTTAGGGGGTCAAATATTTAATTGTTGGTATAATACATCTTGTCCGGACTATTTCTTCATTAATCATGAATACATTTAAAAAAAAACTTGCCACGTATTTTCTCATTGTGTACAGTGTCTCAGACTTAAAGGTCAATTCATATTAAGTGGTCAAATATTAAATGGGAGCGAACTAGAGCTGGTTTGGACTTAACTTTTTCATTTATCAATGACTTGTTGAACAATCTTAAGAATCATTGAATCGCCATGTTGGTAGTAGTAGTAGTAAGAGCCATTGCAGTAGCGGTAGTATTTTTTAATGGGATATTTATGTTAAACATAACACTTTTTTCCCAATGCGATAGGTGTCATTTTATTAAGAACAAACAATTCATCAAACATCTGTATTTCATTCTTTCTGTATGAGCAAAATACCAAACGACGCAAAAACTGTATAAAACCGTTTAAACTCGTGCATGCGTTCTTAAAAACATCAAAGTTGACGTGTGATAAGGATAACAGTTTTGAACTTGAAATCATGAAATGGAAACGTGTTTGTTAAATAAACCCAGCGGGAGAGAAGATATAATCAAACAGACGTTGTAATACTAGCCAATATAATGCGCATCACAATAGCGTATACGAGACACTAATTAAAAAGGAGGACTTGGCTTGCGTACTTGTCAAATACATAGTTATATTGCTGAAAGAATTAAAATATATTTGTAATGGGAGAACAAACGATACAATCCTCAATACCATTAGATGAAACTGATTTGGGATGTCATTAATTATTTCATTGAATTCAAATCGTTTGAGACACAATTTCAGATGGGTATCTTTGGTAATGGTGTCGGGTCTTATTTTAACGACACTTTTCTGACGTTAATTAAAAAGAGAGTAATTAAATGTCTAAATGATTAATTAAATCGATCAAAAAGATAGCTTTATACTTTAAATCAAATGTCATACCATTTTTAAAACGCAATTCTATCTGACAGATAAGGGGATAGGTAATTACTTTGATGTAACTGAGCGGTAAACGACTTTATAATAGGATAATCTTCAACTGACAAAATTTGGCATTTCTTTCTTTGATGTAAATTTTTATTAAAAAAATGTATGATGTATACATTTGTCTTTTATGTAAATTTTTATTAAAAATAGATAACAATAAAAAAATGCAGGAAATAAAATGTCAAGCGAATATGCTTATTTGTATTGGTATGTAAATTGTGTGTTAATAAAGTTCATTTTTATTATCGTGTTTAATTTTCATACATGTACATGTATGCAACCAATAAAATCTCACCTGAATGAGCTTAGTTTTCCTTTGCAAATTTGCATAAATTCTATGTACATTTATATTGCGCATTGATAAGCATCCATTGCAGCGCCGTCATATCATATATTTATTTTTGCATAATCTAATGTATTATAATATTGTAATACAATAAGTAAAACACAACATGTACATGTATTTATCACAATAATATTTTTTAATTTATATCGTAATTACAAAGAATATGTATACAAATGGTCACTCGCCAACTGATTTCGATACTTATTTTAACAAACATGAACGAAGTAATCTTAATACATGTACACGCACACATGTATTGTGATATTTAATACATAATATTTTGGCTATTGCTATAAGAAACACTGACTTTTTATGTGTTAATTTACGAAATATTTAACAAAATTTCCGTTGATTTTGAGCGTTATAGAGGCTTAAAAAGCACACTTGAGTTGACATCTGCCTCTGGCCAATCATATCATAAGATGGTGTGCATTTCATGCACTGACATATACGGGTATTGACAGTATAAACAAATTTTGAATGTCGTGTTTTAAGATGTAAATTAGTAATTATTTAACATTTAGCCTAATCTTATTATATGTATAACAACTGATCTTTTCACATGCTTATGTTCTTAAAATATCACTAAATTGAGTACTTACTGCCGATGTTTTGAATTTATATTCGAATCTATACACGTAACAATATAAACAGGAGGAAGTCACTAAAATAGTCAGAATCAAATTACACGTAATATGTTGATATGTAATTATTGGCAAGCTATACGTACACAAACGAAAAAGCATTTCCGAAATTTTAACAAAAACAAACAATTCTTTAAATAAACAACAAGTAAATCTTCACGCAGAAACTGTATAAACAAAACATAAAGTACATCACGCTCGATGTACGACATGTCAAATGATTCTGGAACGAGGGTAAACAATAGACAATAATGACGATTGTTAACAATCAAGTTACAATGTATACAAATGTAACAAAACATTCTAGAACTTTACAAAATTTAAACGGTCTGCAATATCGAAATATACATGTTCATTCACATTTACCAGTATTTCAGCGAAGACCAACGAGGCCGCGGTGGTCCACCGCGATCACGGTGGTCCACCGCGATCCACCGTGAGATCGATTTCCCGATAACGCCCGCAGTGTTCAGCCACTTTCGACGCGATCTATCATGATGGAAACACCTTCAGATCGCGGTGATTTTCCATGCTCACGAAAAATTGTCCACGATGCGAGTGTGGTGGATGGCAGAAATCGCGCTAGACGTAGTGTATTGCAGAAAATGCGTGGTGGGTTTTATGTACAGCAAAATGACCCTTCTTGAATTGTGTCGCTATACTTGGTGCTACGCCGTCAAATGCTATTATATCTCTCACATGAATATGGAGCCAACGAGCGTAATTTGGATGGTCCAAAGCGAAAAACCAGGTAATTAACATGGTCAAAGATTCTTTATACAGCTCAACATTTCCGTATCCTAGAGACCTGACAAAGATAAGAACTATCAGTTCTAACTTCATTGTAAGTGACCAGAATTTGAACCGTGGACTTTCCATTTCTCTTCTTTCTTTTCACTCCTCAAAACTGAGACTATTGACCCCTTTATCATCGACACTGTCTAAGATTTGAGTAAAGGCTGTATGCATCAAAATATGTAATGAACAAAAAGTTATCTGGTGCGCATGTCGGGTTCTAGTTACATGTGATATGACTTAAGGAATGAGTCAGCTGTACCGGCAGATGCAACATTAGACTGACTTAACGCATTCACCCAGCCACTATCCTGTAGCCAATCCCCAATCGTTCTCAAAGCAGCAATCTCTATGTGAAGACCACCAAACATCACTACAAAAAGATTCTCTACGTATCTCTCAGGCCAAACCCATTAAATGTTTTTGGCTAGGGCATAAAGTGGCTGATCACATGCCATAACAGGTATTTGTCCTGGATTAAGAAAACTGACACACTCTTTGATAATGTTCACTGAATGCCGAATCATTGCAGTAGACTGTGACTCTTCCTGAAACAAGGGTAATACGGAACGTATGTCCAAAGGAATGGCCTTAACCAAATGACCCTGAGATAAATTTGCATGGAAGGTTGACCATGTCATTGTATCCTTGTCTCTATCATCACCTTTTTCGATCTCCTGGCGTACATGATTGAGCCACCTGTAAATAAGCAAGATTAAGCCCAATTAACTGTATCTTGTAGTTCTAGTGCACATTCCCGTACTCGTCTGTCTATCATGAATGTTGATGCCTCATGAAGATCTCCAGACTCATCACCACAAAAAAAGCATCCGGGCATTTTTGTTTTTGTTGAATAACCGCAACTGCGTCTGGTTAGTTTACTTGCATGTCCAGATTGTGAATCTCCAACAACACCAGATGTTTTTTTTTTTTCTTGACGTGATATCTTAAGATCAGAAAATTTGTGTTTGCGTGTTTTATGCCACTTTGCCTTGTGGTTTTGAAGAGTTGATGCAATGCCATTTCCTTCATCCAGTTACTGTAAGTTAAGTTTTACAGGGAACCCGTTTATTACTTTACATCTTTGTAAAATAGTTTCAAATGAATAGTAACCAGCTCCAATATCTACATCAGTTCTTTTCGTATCAGCAGGACATTGTAATTCCTCGTGTGTTCTCTCTTGACTATTCAAACATTCTTTCCAATCGAATGGATCCTTGGGTTTTTCGGTAGGTATATCATTAACATTTACAAGTTTAATTCTTTTTGCCGTAATATCTTTACATGTTTCTAAAATGCAAAAAACTACTTGGGTGAACCTGCAATTAAAAAATAAAATAAATGCATAACAACCTTTTATTTACCGTATTTTCCGGTGTATAAGACGCAACTTTTTTCTACAATATTTGTACCCGCGTCTTATTGAACGATGAGACTTTTCTGTGTACAAAATCCGATTTAAAAAAAAAATATTTTCACCAACAACCTTTTGCAATAAAACCATCAAAAAATGTATGCAATTCTATTTAAATAAAATATTTACCATGTGACAATAATATCCAAAATTGGCCATATGCATTCTGTACCAGTTGTCAAACTGATCTGTGTATTTCGTAGACACCGTTTAATGTCATTGACAATTGGGAGTGTTGTAATTCTCTATTGGCGTGGCTAACGTCTTTTAGATAGACCAGTATTGCTCTGTTTAAAGTCTCCCAGTTACTTACACAAGCATGTGCTGGAATGACAGACGTTGCGAAGGCAGTTGCTAAGGGCGTCGCGTGAATAACTGCGGAACATTTTAGTCTGGCAACCAGAATAGATATGTGCATGTGTTGAGTTGAAAAATGATTGACATAGATAATGTGTTAGGATATACATTAAAAGTAAAATGTAAGCGTTTGTAATTTTGATGAAAAAAAAACAACCTACTATTAATAAAAAATAATTTAAAAAAATGCATTTTCTTTTTTGGCAATTTCAAAAAATGTAATTTTCAAAATGGCCGCTATTTAAGATGGCCGTCGTATTTTTTCCAATTGAAGAAGTTTATTGATTGGGGATTTTATTAGAGATTTGTATACCACATTTTATTGAAATAGATGAAACAATGTATTTGTTATGATTTTTTGAAGATTTTTTATGAACTAATTATGGCCGCCATTTTAAAATGGCTGCCAAAATCCGCCATTTTATTTTTTTCAGATGGATCCATATCCGAAATTAACTGATATAACCTTAACTCCATTTCTGCAAAGTTTCATGCTTTTTTCATTTTCTGAAAAAAAATCACACAAATCGACTGGACTAAAATGGTATTCACCCCGCAAAAAAATATGAAAATCACTGTCGAAAAGGGATAGGGTTAAACATTTCTCTCATAAATGGTTTTGTATGTTATTTTCATTCTTGCGATAAATATGTCCGTTTTCGATTAGTTCACAACAAAACTGTGCATGAGGTATGTTTTGCGAAGTAGTTAAATGGCCTCTGTCCTGAATATCAGGTTAAATTGGATCTGTGTATCCTCATTACTAAGTACAAGTATTTGATTCCGCCCTCTTCCCACTAAACCCCCGTCTACGCGCTGAAAACTGCCCTTTGAGGATGATTTTTCCCGTGATTATGATTTACGACCCGATGGCAGCAATAAATCACTTTGATTCATTACAATGCAAATAATAGGCAACATCTTCGAACAAACCACTGCAATGTGAACGTGCAGTTGCTCCCCTTTAAGCATTTTTACAAGTCAGAGCGTTTATACTTAATACTTTGTTAATATGGTTAACAGTTATGATTATATTGCAATAAGTGCATACAGATACTTTATATTGTGTAAACAATTATGTTCCTTTTGTTCCCGCACACGATATAATTACGAAACATCATATAAGCCTCAAACAAACAAGTTAAAATATATTTTTTTTTTTAATAAGCCAGCATTGTAGACAAATATTGTGAAGGATTCCAGAATATTCCTATCGAAAGTGTCGTAGTTAGATACGCAACACGATGTACACATATGATTTGAAAACGTCTTTATGAGATATATACCATATAGTTTAATTGGGAATTACAAACTGATGGTAAATTGATAGTATGCCGTGTGAGGACACATATAATATGATCTGATGGAGAATCATGTATATCTACGTATACATCTGTTCAGTTTATATATATGTGTACATACAATATTAATGTACTGGATATTTTCTATTTATCCTATATTCTGCAAATAGAAACACGTATACTTGTAAAAAATGCACATGACATGTGATGCGTATATTTATTTATAAACTGTATACAAACAAATCAACAATCGTATGCATTAATATGCGATACACTGAATAACAAACATATCTTGCAGTAGATAAGCGACTAACGACTGAAAAAAGCAGCAACACAACTAATCCTTCGTTTTAATTTTATTTTTTTAGAAACTTGATTTTTTACCTTTATTTTCAAAATCATGATATAAAACGAATATATTTGCAAATAACACGAACCGGTTTTTCAAGGCAGTCAATTGCGGGATTTGTTTCATTGAGTATTATGAGTAAGTAATATTAAATCCCTCAAAATGTCGTCTTTATCATAGTTATTCATGGTGGCTACCTAAGGCGAGCAACTGCTCGTTGACATGGAAGTGGTTTATTCGAAGTTGTTCCCCATTATTTACATACGAATACATTAAAAGGATATGTCGCAGTCATCGGTTGCGACAAATCATCATTTGGGACCGTATTCACGAAACCAGTAACACGCTTAAAAACAAATAAAAGACTTAGAACCAAGAAAAATACGTTCAGCGGTTGGATATATGCAGGCTACAACTGTTGCTTATTTTATAAACACATGGTTCTATATGAAGAATTGTGAAGTTATATCGGTAAATTCGATGTTATATTGAATTGTATTACTCTATAAGAACATGGCAGTTGTGAGATTATTTTTTTTAGTATTAAGTCTAAGAATTGGTTGGTGAATACGGACCCAGGGGGAAAATCATCGTCAGAGGCAAAATCATCAGGCGCAAAATCATCAACATGGGTAAAATCGTTATCAGGGGCAAAATTTCATCAGTGATGCCCCCTCTAAATTTTACACTTCTGATAGCATGATAATTGTTAATTAATATACACTGTAATGGCAATTACTGTATAAGTTTGAAATATTGGAATACATGTATTTTAATAAATGGCAGGCGCGTCGAAAGCTGCCAATATTTTGGCCGCAGTTTAATAATTCAGAAATGTTTGCTCTTAATCATCAATAAAACATTATTTGTATCCAAAAGTACAGCACATGCCTCATCATTTTTAATCGTATCGTGATTATTTATCCTTTTTTTCTGGTAAGATTTCATTTATGGAATTCAAATGCGAAATAAACTAATCTGCCATTTCAAATGTAAAGCTGATAAGGTTCACCAAAAGGTCATCTTTCTAAATTAGTATATAAATATAAGTATAAAATTATGGATAAAATTAAGATACTTTTTTGACGGTTTGATAAGCATGTAGACTTTTACTTTTATCTTTCATAAATCAGGATACAAATATATATTGAGCAAATGGAATCCACACAACATTTATAAAAATGAAACAAACGATTCCAAACCTTTTGAAATTCGACCTCTCTTATTGCATAATTGCATTGAGTAATTATCTGTAGTTGTATACGTTGTCCGCCTTACATCCGAAATCAAAAGGTCCCTGAAATGCCCAAGGACCCCAGTCTGCATTTTAAAGATGTTCTTCAAAAACACCAAGGTTTGGTTCTAGGCGGGAATCAAAATCGAGTTTGTGTAATGTCTTTCGTTGCTGACAAGAATCAAAATATTTTTTAACCCGGTCGCCAAGCAGAAAGAGTACCAGCCACTGCGCTTACGGAAGAGACGCTACTGTCGGCGCACGTGAGGCTGATCGTCACCATCTGGATTAGATGGGGTTTCCTCTGGGTACTCTCTCGACCCCTCCCCAGCTCCTTCCCACAGAACATTACATTATATCAATTGGAAAGCTGTCTGACGGCTATGATTAAAGTATTAAGGTATTTAATCCGCCGGTGCAGAAAACCGTATCTCGCGGACAGAATATTTCTCAAAATATTGGGACCGCTTCCAGGGTGCCTGCCACAGCGTTTCCGTTGCCTATAAATGGCTATCTCAAAATGACAGACTTTGTTATTCCGTCTCCCCAGACGGATAATATTATAGACCATGTCATTTTTTCTTATTACAATTCAGTGGGTTTTTTTCCGCCTAGGCACTATCTTCATCTATTACAGATAAATTAAACATCTGACATCGATGTATATTTAAGTGAGTGTGACTTCCTTCAAACATCCATGTGAGAAGTTATATTTTTCCGATATTTTATAATTCGAGTCATTATGATTTTGGTCTCGCAACGGTTCTGCTTATGTTTTAAACATATATTTATGGAGTATTATTTGTAAACCATAAATGTTGAGTAAAATGTGCATGACGTGAATCCGACTTCATAATAACAATAGTTCTTATTGGCTCGCTAAATTCGAACATTTTAAAATTTTGGATCCCTAGCTAAATTTGTTGAAAGTTTATTTCAAGTAGAAATGTCTTTTTCTGGCAAACAACACATTAAATTATTATTAGTAGTTGTCGTTTCAAATAACATAACGAACATGAAACGATGAAAGAAATACAAATATTGAGGTAAACAAACTTTATTGAATCTTAGTTGTAGTGAAACTTCACAATGCAAAGCGGTTCATCATGATTATATACCGCGCGAGTTTTATTTCTGTTATTATTCCTTGCGATTGGCGGACATGGAATTGGTAAGTAAATCCGTAGCATAGGTGTAAGGGCCTTCGCCTACGCAGCGGGAGATGGAAGGTTCGAGTCTCACACGGGACGCGTTCTCAAATTTCAGTTTCCTACCCAGGAGCTACCGGTAGTTAATCGATTGCATTCCTGTCAATTGCCGGCATTATGGATGAAATCAGGGTTAACTATGTCGATCAGAAAAGCTGTCAAAGAAGTGAAAACCTGCTGGTCCTTTATAGCGAGGGTTGACACTTAAATAAAAAAACACAGTTGTATAGCCGATAATTTTTGTACTGGACAAAAGCTGGACTAACATGCTCACAAACAAACGTTTACAAGAAGCGTCGCGACGCTGATGATCTCATTCTAGCCTGCTCCGCAAAATCAACCGTCAACGAAACTAGGTTGGAATTCAACGAATAAACGAATATAAATAAGAACAATTGTTACATTGTTGTCGGGTTACCATCATGCACATTTTACTTTTATTTTTTTTTTATACTGAAAAGAATAAATATTTGTACAATGTAAATATATTTACAGAACATAATTACTTAAAGAATTATAGTATTTTAACGGATAATGACATTATTTTCTTCATAAAACATACATTTTTAGAACGTAAATATAACACGACAATTATTTTTTGAAAACACATGCATTTTTTCTGGGATTGATTGAAAAAAGTGGCAACGTTTTTCAAGCCTTGGTCGACATGGAACATATTCTGGGTTGATTTGTTTTTAGTTTTTCGCTTGCGAACGACTAAGGTTACTAGCACGAATTTCGACTTCGAGTGTCTTAGCTTTTAGAAACCTATGAACCTGTAAGCAAACGCGCAAAAAAGAGTTTGCGGCGCGGTTTCAGTTCTTGAACTATATTCATTTACAATTTGACACATAATATCACATATGAATATCGTGTTAAATGGAATAGTTTTGAACGGATCGTATATAGTAAAAGTAAAAAAACTAACATTTTTAACTACGTGTATACATGTCGCGGAAGAGTATGTTTATATTATAAATTGGTTAAAATAGTCCACTATGTGCTACGTCATTCACGTAGTATTTGTATTTAAAACAAAAACTAAAACTACTTAAATACTGGATAAAAACAATAAAACCGAATAACAAATTATTAACAAGAAATATTTATCATATGTTAAAAGAGGACGCTGATGAAAATATCACATACGGAAATAAAAACTGGGCCTTGGAAATAAAATCTCTATTAGAAAATATTGGATTAGCACATATCTGGTGGAATCAAAACGAAGTTTTACCAAATGATTACGACCAAAAAATTATATCAGATCGAATATATGATATATTAAAACAGTCGTGGTACTCAAACATTGATAATTCAAATCGACTAGCCTCGTATAGCACCTATAAGAAAGATTTTGAATTCGAGCCATATCTTAATCGTATAAACGTAACAAGATTTAGAATTGCCCTAACTCATTTTCGAATATCCGCACACAATATTGCGATTGCGAAAGGACGACATGAAAATATCCCCCCAAAAAAATAGATTGTGCACATATTGTAATATGAAAGTAATCGCAAGTGAATACAACTTCTTACATGCATGTCCAGCTTATACCACATTCAGAAAACAATATTTGAAACCATATTACTGTCACTGGCCATCAATAAACAAGTTCCGGTCGCTTATATCGTCAAAATCCACTAAAGTAATAAACAATTTATCGAAGTACATATATTATGCAACAAGATCACGAACTCTTATTACTTCGAATGTACCCTTATTAAAAAAGCACACTTTTGTCTCTTGCATCATGTTTAAGAAGATAGTTTAAAGTACGCTAAATCATAATGTTATTATTTATAATAAAGCCGTCATTGATATGTGCAACTAACTTACATATTTTTCTTAAGATCATATTGCGTTTAACGCAAAAATAGCTCTTATCGATATGTGTAATGAACTATTTGTAACTCATTTTATATTTATACTGCAACATTTTGTCTCAATAAATATTGCCTATTTTGAACCAATATATAAAGTTGTATACGTATATTATTTCACACAAGAATACATACATATAAGTTCGAAGTCACCTACATGGAAATACATGTTTGTTGTTATGGTTGTAAATAAATATAATATGTACAATGCAAATTCTGCTTGCACGGCACTTACATCTCTGTTAATCCTTTTCAGATATTTATGTTTAAAGTATATTATTTCACACACGAATACATAATGTGAAAATGTTTGAAGTTCGAAGTCANAAAAAAAAATACTACGGTAGATTATGTGTGTCTTCACATGGCTTTTTATGAGTTTATTTCTTCTCCATCGAAATATATAGTATGTCTTTATTTGATTAACATGCAGTTTTCTTTCGACAATTTCAAATCACACTTTCATAGCCTCGTCATGCGAAAATGGGTCTTATGGCGTTTCGGCCAGCGTAGCTCAAGCCCAGCCTGCGAAATTGGGCAGTCTGGTCAGAGGCGACGCTGTCCGCTATAAAATCACGCAAGGTCTAATGGTCTCATTATGCATCTCCTGACCAGACTGCGAGATGCGCAGGCTGGGCTATAGCTATGAGGGCCGCATATGGCATAATACCCATTTTCGCATGACGCGGGTCTTTTAAAAATATCATTGCGTATTGTAAATGACACATTTAAGCACAATGCTTTTCAATATAAAATTGAATTCAAACTGTGTTATTAATAGCAAACTGACAAATACATGTAATGGTAGCCTATTCAGGCGTTCAGGAACGATTTCCAGACGGGCTGACCGAGTACGGCAAACATTTGTGGTTAGATAATTAAACGATTTCCCTCTTATCGTGACATTATACTCTTTCGGTAGTTTTTTGTTTTCTCATCTTGAAAGCAAAACTATGTAATCAACGTTTATCGATAAACCATTATGTCTTCCCCTTACGAGTACAGACCATGAAATTCAGAGAGATGGATTTTTACGCGTAATTGTAACTTGGCCACAATCTGTGTTACATCCTTTACACTGTGCACAGACGAAGTAATTTTTCCAAAGTTCTCTCGAATCAGCCATTGAAATATTCGAATGTATTCGTTCGGGTCTGCTCGCGTTATGTAGAGGTTATTTAAGGTGAAAAACTGGGTAAAACAGCTACCCAGAAAAAGCGCTTTAGTATTTTATACCAATCTTTATGACTACATAATTCGTGAGTAAAAAGTATAACTCGCACATTCATTTTTTTTTATCTATTTTCATCAATTATCTTCCTGTATAGTTTGAATTTGTATATGGTGTCAAACAAATATAGTTTTGTAAAGGGAATTTCCATCATGACATTATATTCTTAGTGTGATAGGTTTCGATATTCCAAAAATATTCATTTAATAGCTGGTTCTCATTATACAATTTTCATAATATTGCCCATGCTTTCAGAACGTCTAAAAAGGGACATGTTGTTGTTATTTTGTCTAAGTTATCTCTGTAACATCAATAAGATGATAAACAGTGCACACACATCTCGACCTGTGCGTTCAGACACACTCTTTATAAATTTGAATGGGTTGTGTATAGTTCAAACTTGCGATTTAAAAAGCGATACCTTAATTTTGAAAACGAGTTGCGTCAAAGGTTATGCAATAGCGAACAACTTCAATGCCTTCAGCGCTTTGATTCTAACATGTCTTTGTTGTGGATAAACGTTTTGTGTGTCATTTCTAAATGTATAACAAACCAATGCATTTGATTGGATCATACATTTTTGAATCCGATCTGGGTGTGCTAAGTAATTAGCGATCATATCCGAATAGCCCGAATATCACATGTGACATTGTGAAATTTCTTACCGTATTAAACATTATTAACACACTGACAGAAAAAAAGAAAACCTGGACAGCCTACGAACGCAGCACATTTAATCGAACAGAAAACTCCATGTCTTCTTTGTTTAGCACATACTGTCATTTGCCATTTTATCAATTTCTCTTTTTGGTAAAATACCATACGTTGAATTTTACAATGGGTAAACTCACGTGATCAAAATATGATGAGTACCACTGGAAATGGCTGCATCGGACGAGGAATTCAGATCAAAAGTCAATACAATTAAGGCAATGTTGTATATTTACAGTTTATGTATAGCCTATCTTATGCACGGACTCGAGGGAATCCTAGCAATGTATTAGATGTCACACACTTCATCGTTCTTTTGGAGAACACCTTAACACTTGGTTTGGATACGTATACAATGTTGTGATATATTTTATTTTTGTATATTTGTTTTATGACATTGTGCTTGAAACAACAAAGTTATATTCATACTGCAATGCGATTAATAATGAAAATCATTAAAAGTAAATATTTTATGAATGTTTATATTTATTATTAAATTCCCCTGATAAGTGTCACACAGCAATTTTTGTGACATTTGAACTAGATTTAATTTTCTCCAGCGATGCATTCAGTGATATAAGCGCAGGCTTCAAAATGCGCCATAATATAACAACAAACAAACTCCTAGTAAGTAGAAAATAGAACTTGAGATCAAGTCGAATCTAAGCAGGCACCTTAAAATATATACTGGATAATATTTATCATTTGTTTTATTCATACTTTAAATGAGGATGTCGTCACGTTTTATAAAACATGTAATTTTTAAAAAAGTAAGGATCAACTGGGATTATTACATTCTAGCCAGTTCAGCCAATTCGCAAGTCTCCAAGGCATATGCGTGTGCATACAATATATAGTTCATAACTATTTGAAATGCAATGGTTTAAACTTGGACAGAGTTTTTAAAGCAGCATTTCGAAATACTGATTGCAACGTTCTTAACGTTATATCATATAATAAGGTGTCGTACAATCTTAGTTTCAATAAAAAGGCTGGGATTGTTCACACACACACTTGTCTTATGCAGTCGTTTTCCGAATTTGATAGAATATAATAAAATATTATGGTGGAAACCACGAAGTTATATATGTCAAGTATGAAACACCTTTGTTATATGGTTTATACGGAATGACTATGCGTATATACATTTATGGTCAAATGATTTTGAGTGATATTTATTCAATTTACATGTTACATGAATGAATAGATCACTGCGTCAAAGTCAGCGCATTGGTTTCACCATGTACGTTGTCAACTTTAAAAGCAAATTTACGAGATGATGCAAAATTACTCGATGTTTATTACAGGTCAAAGGTGAACACCAAATAAACGGTTTGCGAGTTTACAATTTCGTTAATAAAATAGGCTATACACATTGTATAACGGAGTCAATACATTGCGATATATGTGTGCATGTAATTTTAATCATAAAATGATTATATCTGGCAGCCATATTCCGTGGATTTCGTCATATATTGCTCACTTGATTTCCCCCATGGCTTTAATGTGTATGCCTTATAGGTCAAACACATCCATTAAACTTGAAGTGCTTAAAAGTATCGTAATGTTATAAATAATGTTTGTTCGACCCAAATTTTGTCAATTTTAACGATTTTATTTATAGTATGTAAATTATAAAGTTTGCGTAGGTGCCTTTGATAATGACCACCGACAAAAGATCAAACGCGAACTATTTTCTTGTGTAAACTGTATTCATGGGCGTTGAATAACACCAATAATAAAAAAAACAGCCTCGCTCTGTGAAAAAGGGGGTTTAAAGTATGTGCGTAAAGTGTCGTCTCAGATTAGCCTGTGCATTACATACAGGCTAATCAGGGACGACAGTTTCCGCTTGTAATGTATTTTTTTGTATAAAGAAAGACTGTTCTTGACGAAAATCTAGTTAAGGCGGAAAGTTTCGTCCCTGATTGGCCTTTGCGGACTGAACAGGCTGATTTGGGACGACACTTTACGCACATGCATTAAATCCCCTTTTCATGGAGCACAGCCCATATATTTAAATATTTACCAGAGAGACCGCCTACTCTTAGATTTTATAGTATAAATATTAGCTCTGGTAGCTCTAAATATCATATACTAAGTATTACAGCTTCTATGGAAATTTACAAGAACAACTCGCTGACGCCTCTGAATATTATGATAACATTATACTAAATAATTGAGTCATGTAAGGCTGTACTCTCTTAAAAAATACTCACATTTTACTCGAAGGCATGTTTAACACTTAAGACTGTTTTTCTGGTTATATTATTTGGAGATATGGATAAGGTAAGCATCGTTGTTCGCTACTAAATCCCTGAAATATGATAAAGTAAGAGATTAAAGTGAAAGTTCGCGGATATATATATGGGCAGAATCGTAAGAAAACGTGTTTTTATTGAGGTTATCACTGGAAATCCGGTTGAAATCGGTCGAAAACAAACAATATAGCGATTTTTATTTTGGGTTGAGTTCGGTAAAGAACGAAAACGACCTAATTAATATTAATGATTCGACACGTTAATTCAAACCTAAACAAACAAAATTGCGGATACGGGCGAATTTAGCGGAGAGAAGGTAAGAACAAATGCAAATACATTTGTTACAGACGGAAACTGAGTTGCAACACTACGTTTTTTGCTAAATCTATGTATTTATCTTCCATATGCTAATAATGTTTAGCGAAAGCTAAATATAGATATAATTTGCATAACTCGCGACAGTGGAATGATTTTCGCCTATTGCATGTATTAATGATCATTAATATAATATTTTATCGATTCAAAACCGATTTTGACCAGGTTTTCGATGTCAACCTCGATAAAAAATATATTTCAATGAATTTATGTAAAGTTTATTTTTCGCTATACTATTTATATGCAAAACAACGATCTATTCCGCGAAATGTCACTTTTAAGTAAAAACGTGTGTCGCGCAAAATATCGTGTGTCGCTTTGAGTATCGAGCAAAATATCGTGTGTCGCTTCGTGTATCGCGAAAAATATCGTGTGTCGCGATACTCAAAGCGACACACGATATTTTGCGCGATACTCAAAGCGACACACGATATTTTGCGCGAAACACGAAGTGACACACGATATTTTGCGCGATACACGAAGCGACACGCGATATTTACCACGATATATCGCCTTTTGGGCTACCTACACAAGGGCGATATTTCGTAGTACATTTTCACGCGTCGCTTCGTGTGTCGCGCAAAATATCGAGTGTCGCTCCGTGTGTCGTGTGTCGCCCTTGATGAAAGAATGGCGAGATTATAGATGGCACCATCCGGATTCCGTTAGTGTCCGCAGCGAACCGACATTCAGTTAGCGAACGTTCACAAACTCTTCCGAACATTCATGATCGTGCGCCTGAACTGAACGCATTAACAGAGTGGGGTAATCGCGTGACAAACAAGATGGCGACGCCCATTCCGAGACAGGTATTTATCGCCGTTTTGATACTCTTCATTTCTTTTATATTTTTTTTAAAATGTCGCTCACATTCCAGCCATATCAGCAAGAAAGTCATTTGCGTTTATTTCGTATTAATATTCGCTCTATATATCGACATTACTCGCTACGAAATTTCTTAGCGTGTTGACCTTATAACAGCTTCACTAAGAAAATTCGCAGCGAGTAAAACGAGATATAAAGCTAATTTTATTACGAAATAAACACTAATCACTTTCTTGCTGATATGGCTGGAAAGTCAACGGCATTTAAACAATAAACACAAGTAATAAAGGGTATTAAACGGCGAAAAATACCTGTATCGGCATGGACACCGCCAGCTTGTTTATCACATGACCCCCCTGATAAAAGAATGTGTAAGTTGCGACGATGTTATTACGTTCTGTGAATTTTGACGGTATTGCATTGTGGTAGTTAGTTTAGAAATCTGTGGTAAGAAATTAAATGTTTTTTTTTATTGCTGATTTTTTTTTTGCAACGAACGTACGCCTGTCTGTCCGTCCGAACGTTAATGTTATTCTCTACATAAGACTGTTTACATTGTGAGAATATGCTATGAGTGTAGAAAGTGTTCCGTTTAGTCTGTATTATCTGTTTTCTAGCTAGGGTCAGAATAGGTTTTATTCGAGCCTAGAAAGACAATGAAAAGCTTAAAAAGTAGTTTTCAGAGGCACGGAATAAATTATTTTTGTTAACTAAGAGCTTCGTTTGCCTGTTTTACATTGCGTTTTTATTAAAGTTGAATTTTATTTCTGTTGCACTGTATGTTACGTTAACGTATGTGCACAACAATAATTGCTTCTGTATCAAAATGTAACCATATTTATTAAATACGTTATGTTATTCAGATCTTTTTTACTTTTGTTTTAAGCAGTTTATCAACATGCGCTGTCAATAATTCAAACACACAATGTTGCTCAAAATGTTATTAATGGCACAGATGTGTTATCTAAATCCAGCCTGCTATTTATTTATAATATCGTATAGACCACTGAAGTCTCTAGTATTTGAACAGAGATAAGGATATTTGAATGCCTCCCACATTAGTTTTGAAGTGTTGCAACTAGATAAACTGATAACGCAATATCACCATAGTGTTCGTGTTGTTTTGTTTAATCAGTGTGGATGAAACGGACCTACGATGAGGCTTCGAACGTTAAAACGTCTTGTTTTTGTTACTGTATTTGGGATTGTTTTGTTTGTTGTATCATTTACGGATGTCAGCTTTGTGCCTTCTGGAGTAATAAATCTACCGTGCAATATCCAGCCCATGGACCCATGGGACGAGTCGTTGAAGCCATATTTAGTGGAACCCAAGAAGCTGGTGTGTTCGGCCAAGTTTGACCTGTTCTATATTGATGATCACGGGATATAACACATGAACGCGAGTGTGGCTATGACTCACAACATCGTGTACGAAGAACTGAACTGTGCGTATCAGCCAATCAAGAGGCTTGACGGAGATGCAGAGGTTGTGTTTGCTGACAAAATACCATTCTCGTCACCAACTGAAATAAAGGGTCATGTTTTTCGGATAACATGTCATCATTCTGTGACGCAGAAACTGGTGTATGATATGGCACATTTAAATCCATTCTGGAACGAATTTGCTACACTGAAGAAAACTGTTGAGCGTGAGACGCCGACCACACCAAGTGTGCTCATACTTGGACTAGATTCTGTATCGAGATCGCACGCGACACGGAATCTACCGAAGTCTTTAAATTTCCTCCGAAACGAGATGGGAGCTTATGATTTCATTGGGTATCGAAAAGTGGGAAAAAATACCTACCCGAATCTTGTGCCATTGCTTACTGGGAAAAGCCACAGTTCGTTCCCATTTGTCATGAACAATTGGGCGTATGCCGATTCACTGCCATTTGTTTGGAAAGAACCATTCATGAAAGCTGTTGCAACTATCTATTCGGAAGACAGAGCTGAAATTGCGGCATTTAACTACACTAAAAGAGGTTTCGAGAAAGTACCTACGGACTTTTATTTTCGACCTTACAATCTTGCAATTCATAAATTTCAGCCTGTTTTAAATGAACCTCTCCAACAGCCCGACATGGACTGTTACGGCTATAAGAACTACTTCGAGCTACTTCTGCAATATTTCAAGGGGTATTTACAAGTAAACAATAACAATCGCAAATTTGGTATAATTTGGAGCAACCAGGTCGCGCACGAAGAATTTACTGCCTTAAAACGAGGAGACGAGTCTTTACTCGAGTTTTTAACTTGGATGAAAAACAATATCAACATGGAAAACACCTTACTTGTTATTTTAAGCGACCATGGTTTCCGTATAGGAGGCGCCTCATTGACTCACATGGGGCGGGAAGAAAACAATAATCCCTGGCTAATGATGATAGTTCCTCCACATTTGAAGTCAAACGTCGCCATTGACAGCGCTATACGAACTAACACCCAGCGCCTTATTACGCCGTTTGATATTTACCAGACGCTGTACGATATACTTAAATTTGGGAATGTACCAATTCCTGTTATTCGTAACGACGTTCAGCCGACTTTGACACGAAGAAATATGTTTTACCCAATACCTTCATCTCGCACATGCGCAGACGCTGGTATACCTGAAAACTACTGCACATGTCAAGAGAAAACCATGGTTGCAAACGATTCTGAACTTGTAAGTACTTTGGCAAAATATCTTGTTAAAACAATAAATAAAATATTATCAGCAAACGAAAACTCGTGTGCTACATTCAAACTCGTCAATATCAGGGAGGCCAGCGTTGTGCATTCACCAAAAGATAAGCTAAATATACCCACAAAACACACAAACGCATGGAAGTCGAGTGTGTATTTCGGCAATCTTCTGAGGTCTGAAAATGATTTAGACCAATTAACAGGAAGGTACAATATAATGTTCATGGTGGCACCCGGAGACGCGGTGTTTGAAGGGTTAGTGGATTTCTCGCAGTTTTCTGATGACGCTGACAGAATGACAATCATTGGGAAGCCAACCCGATTGGACCGCTATGGTAACCAGTCACACTGTGTGGACCAGCTGAGTCTGAAACCTTATTGCTACTGTAGTGATCTCATAGCATCTTAGCAAATGTTCACAGTGATAACGTGATGATTATAGAAAAATATAACAATTCTTAATTTTGTGGCCAGATCGTTTGCCGTGAGTTCTGCGGACCGGATACCGGTTCCTGTTTATAGCCCTAGTACACGCTTTTGCTTAACACTATTTGAATTATCCTTAGTAAAAACAACAATACTATAAAACGCGAAATGTTACACATAGCTACTGCGATACTTTCTAAATTATATTAAACAATATTTTCTTTTGTCATAATAGCAACATCATTTTGTAAACTAAGTACAGTTTTTATGAACACAGAGTAGACAATTGAGTAAATGTTAAAATCATTATTATCTACGATAAAAAAAATGCCAGCGGTAGGTGGTGGAGTGTTATATCTAATTCCACATACTTGTAAACAATATAAACTGTTGCTCTTATACTAGTATATGCCTTGTTTAGTGTTCACACTTTTAATGTTATATATTGTTGCTGCTCTAATACTATACACAAATTTGTATTTTAAATGGGAATGGGAGTTTGTCATACAATATAATGTAGAGTTTTAAGTTTATAACGAAATAATTATACTTAAACCAAATGAGTTTTTATCACATGCTAAACCTTGTTTTCAATGTAATACAGACATTACGTATTTTTTTATATTACACATGTGTAATACAACATTTTTAAGCGTTTTTATTGGCTACAGAATCAATAACTAACCAATCGCATGGCTTTATTTTGGTGAAATGACGTCGTCAACATGAAATGACGTCACGATAGTAAACAACTTTTAGCTCTATCAGCATTTGGTTGGTCAATTAAGATGTATTTTATTTAGTGTAAAAGCATGTGATAAAAAAGATCTGACACTCGTTTTCATATCATACCATATTTTATTAAACTCGTCCAGGAAATTTGTAAGTAAGCTCGCCAAAGGCTCGCTTACTTACAATATTCCTGAACTCGTTTAATAAAATATGGTATTATATGACAACTCATGTCAGATCCTATATGTATGTAGTACAATACAATATGTTCACAAGTGGTCAATGGCGTTCATTTCTTTATAACACATCAGTTGTAGTTAACTTGCTAGAAGATTTTCATTTTCTTATTGTGTTATTTAAATTATGTTATTAAAATGATCTGATCAGAGTTAAAACTAAGGAATAAAATGGTTTTAACCTATATGGAGATAACCCATTGATAATATATTTCGTTTCTCAATTTAAAAGCTTCAACATTAAGTGTGGCAAGATTTTTTTTCAGATAAAACATTTATTTAACAACTTAGGAAATAATGTTTACAATACATGAGCTGCAAAAATATATGAGTTTGAAGAGAAACGAAAACAGAATAAATCTTGCACAAAGTGTACTGATAGTGTTTAATTCGATCATTATCATTTTATTAAAAAGCATGAGTTTTGCTCTGTGAAAAGGAGGTTTAATGCTTGTGCTTCAAGTGTCGTCCCAGATGGACTGCACAGGCTAATCAGGGACGACACTTTCCGCCTAAACTGGTTTTTCGTGGTGAACAGTCATCCTTTAAACGTCAAATATAATACAAGCCGGGAGTGTCGTCCCTGATTAGACTGTGCGAACTACACAGGCTAATCTGGGGCGACACTTTAGTCACAAGCATTAAACCCCCTTTTTACAGAGCGAGGCTCGCATACTTTTGCGGTCATTGTATCAAGAGTCTTACAGCTGACCAATCGGGAAACTCGTTGTTCTCGAACCCAGTGTAGTTTTGCATTTCCCATTCTTATAGCAGACTTTTCTTCGGTCATTGAATGGTTGGAATCTTACTTGATTGTTTTACATATAAAAATGTTCCTGTTTGATTCACGAACAAATGTTTACATGATTTTTTTCTCTATATATTCGAAGAGGCGTTTCTTGACAAGAAAGCAAATGCAAGCTGAGATGATTGAAGACCATTTTATTTTTGTTTAACAATTGGATGAATGTTTTCAAATTCCCAGAACAGATGAATTAATGTTTCCTCAGGTGTCGGGCAAAAATACACGTTTTGTCATTTTAAAATTTCATTTATGTAACAGAGTTCCTAAAATTCTGTGTACACTTAAAGTCTGCAACCATTGTATACTTTTGTCTTTGGAGACTTTATGATCAAAGCTGTGCGTATTCATCCAATATAAATATTTCATTTGACTTTAAGATTTTTAATTATTCCAGATTACGTTTTAAGAAACCATCTTATTTTTATTTTGTGATATTACAATGTTATTTTAATAAAATAAAATAAATACGCCTTTGATATTTGGTTTACTAATCCATCGTAAAAAAAATAGAAAATTAAATCTCTAGATTTTTCTTAAACTTTTTATATGAGCTTTATATGTCTCTTACATATGAGTCGCGCTCTGGGAAAACGGGGCTAAATGCATGTGTGTAAAGTGTCGTCGCTGATACGCCGGTGCAGTCCGAACAGTTTTACCACGCTTTCCGCTTTAGCTGGATTATCGCTAAGAAGTGACTTACTTTGAAGAAAAACTCCATAAAAACGTAAAGTGTCGTCCCTGATTAGCCTATGCGGACTGCATGGGCTAATATCGGATGATTCTTTACGCACATGCATAAAGCCCGGTTTTCCCAGAGCGAGGCTAATATCGAATACTTTCAGGTAGACGACCAATAGCCGAAAGAAAATACCACATAACTGTTTCTGAAATTGTTAATACGCATTTTTACCAAAGTTAACTGCAATTGAATAGAGGTTGGAATTTCTTCTTCCAATCTCATTAACTTTCCGCATGTTATGCCGTAGATTTGTCATTTAAGTAAGGCCCTAAATTGAGGCCCTTAATTACCCCATATTTGACGGAGGACCAAAAATCAAACACGCAATTTATTGTTAATTTGCATAAATAATACAAACATTTATACTGGCAAATATATCAGATGTTCTGAACTGCAAATTTTATTTTGAATTGTTAAGCGTGTTCAAATAAGTCCCCATCTATCGGTTAATAAACGAATAAATTTGTTCGCGGTACGACGATTATGCATTAGCCTACCTTTGTGAAAATGGGGTTTAATGCATGTGCGTAAAGTGTCGTCCCAGATATTGTTTTTTAATCCGCTATTTTAATATGAGCCTCGCTCTGTGAAAAAGGAGTTTAATGCATGTTCGTAAAGTTGCGTCCCAGATTAGCCTGTGCAGTCCTCACAGGCTTATCAGGGTCGACACTTTCCGCCTAAGCAAGATTTTCGATAAGAAGAGACTTCCTTTAAACAAAAAATACCAAACAAGCATAAAGTGTCGTCCCTGATTAGCCTGTGAGGACTGCACAGGCTAATATAGGACGACACTTTACGCACATGCGTTTCATTATTTGACGGCCATTCCCCCACCTCCAATTCTACCTCAGGTCGGACAGTTTTCAGTTTCTGACATAACTAAGTGTACTTAACCCTGATAAACCAGCTAAACAGGAAAAGTGTTATAAGGTTATTTGCTGGTGTGATTTGACTTAAAAAATGTTGACACGTGGAAAACTGTCAATAAACGAAAACTGATTCCATTTGGCCGTGTTTTATATCAAGCGCCAGTTCCTAACGTTTTGAAATACATGCATACGCAGATCACTAATGTACGTAATGTAAACACCATGATGTAAAATTATTCTACCTCGCAAAATCCCATTAGAATAAAAGGTCGTAATGAATATGTTGTCCGCCTAGCGACCAAGAAGTTTCGGGTTCGATTCGAGAGATTTCGTAAGATTTCTCTTAAAGGCAAACAGGTACTGGTTCTTCCCAGTTAACGGTCTCGAGAGCGTCTAAGTTAGCCTAAGGCGTCCGATGAAATCGAGGCAGAAGAAATATTTTGTAAACCCAGCAGATTCATAAGACTTGTAAATACACGTATAGCATTTCGATGCATGCAGGTATCTGCGAGACGGTGTAAAGTACACTATAATCGAGTTTCCATGATTCTCATATCGCCATCAAGAGACTTGTTGGTTGGGTATCGGGGGGGGGGATTGCAAGATACAGAAGACGCCATCTTCCACGGACGACCGTGAGTCTTTTAGTGCCCGATGAAACACATAGGGCTGAGCGGGGAGATCGAACCTGCGTGCCCTGAGTTCTGAGACCAGCATGTTACCACTTTACCACAGATCCGCTCTTTCTGAGACGGTTAACACTACATGTGTATTTAGAACAGAGCTAAATTTTGATCCAACAAAATGGCTGGATTTCAGCTATTTATGAACCACTCCCCAAATACTAGTACTTTTTTTCCATTAATCGTTTCTTACGGACATCATGCATATCAATATAAAAAAGCATGTAAATGTGTCAAATACTTACGAGAAAAAGTTGTGTTCTAAAAGTTAAGTTTCTTTTCACGCAAATGCTTATCAGTGATGACTCTGGCATAAATCCAGTAGTACACGGCATTCGTACCAGGCTATCAGTGATTACTCTGGCATAAATCCAGTAAGTACAGGCTGACAGTGATGACTCTGGCATAAATCCAGTAGTACACGGCATTCGTACCAGGCTATCAGTGATTACTCTGGCATAAATCCAGTAAGTACACGGCATTCGTACCAGGCTATCAGTGATTACTCTGGCATAAATCCAGTAGTACACGGCATTCGTACCAGGCTATCAGTGATTACTCTGGCATAAATCCAGTAAGTACACGGCATTCGTAC
>VMBQ01003518.1:0-24437 GCA_007657795.1 Dreissena rostriformis | reverse complement strand
TACGGAATCCGGATAGTGCTATCTATAATCTCGCCCTTCTTTCATCAAGGGCGACACACGACACACGAAGCGATACACGATATTTTGCGCGACAGTCGCGGCGACGCACGATATTTTGCGCGACAGTCGCGGCGACGCACGATATATTTAACACGATATATCGCCTTTTGGGCTACCTACACAAGGGCGATATATCGTGTTAAATATATCGTGCGTCGCCGCGACTGTCGCGCAAAATATCGCGCGTCGCCGCGACTGTCGTGCAAAATAGGCGACTGTCGCGCAAAATATCGTGCGTCGCCGCGAATGTCGCGCACAATATCGTGTATCGCTTCGAGTGTCGTGTGTCGCCCTTGATGAAAGAAAGGCGAGATTATAGATGGCACTATCCGGATTCCGTACGATGACGAGCCCAAAGTCCAAAGAAAAGAAGTACATCTTTGAGATAACTAAGGTTCACGCACAGAAGCTATTTATGAACTTATGTATATAACCATTTAACGTAATCTTTATGAATTGACCTTGACTGTCATTGTATTTATGCTATGTTTATTTCGTCGTTGTATCATGTACATCTTCAGAAAATGGAGAAAATAAAGATATATTTGCATAATTGTAAGAATTATCCAGGAAGATATGAACATTACACTCGGAAAATTACAACTGATGTCGCCGCAAGAGATTGTCATTGAAAACACAGTTACGAAATTTACGTTGGGATCGCAGTTTCGGAGCTGTCGGTTATTTTTTTTCACGTTTTATTTTTTGTTTCCCATCTTCATGCGCATTGAGTTTGGATTTCATATGTACTGAACATACCACTTTACCTACGATTTATAGTTAGATTTGTAAAAATTTAATACGTTTATTTAAGTACCATTATGTAATCCCAGAAAACACTTTTAATTAATAAGGATCGGCATATCGCGTTTAATGTTTACATATGTTTTTGTTTTTTTTTAAACATAGAAAAATGAATATTATTTTCATTTATAAATATCAAAACAATCCTGTCGTCATAAAATTTTGTTTTGTAAATGCACGGAAGTTATACAAATTCATACGGAACACTAATATACCTTTCATCGGATTGTGAACCTATTTTTATTGCTAGTCCGTTACTCCAATGTGCAGAAATGATTGCTAAGCATCTTACCTGCAATCCACATTATAATATATTTGCTTTACTTATTATTCGCCACCAATACCAACATTTTCAAAACACCTTAGAATCTTGTTGAACAGTCGTCACCTCGTAAAATCCGCTTTCCAGTCAATTTAAAATACAGTACCGTAATATCATTCGCTCAATCGCGTACATGCGCGGCAATAATTGCTTTTATCTTATGGCCCACTAGCTATTCTAAGCCTTTCTCTATAGCCACTATCTGCCGCACCAGAAACGCTAATAACAGTAATAATCCATGTCTGCATTGTACCCTAAAGCCACCTGTTGCTACATACGTTTCATAAAGAGTGATTATCAACATAAATGCAACACTGTCATATAAGTAAAACATACTTATATATCGTACACACTGTTTTTTTTCTCTTAATTCTGAATTATCATCAACGCAAAATATTGAAGATTAAATTCTGTATTATTTTGCTTCCATGTTTCTTTTCTATCTCACATGCGATGATTAAATATGTCGTCATCGCAAAAAAACACACTCATTTCAGAAAAATGCCCGCATCACTTAGTACTCACAATACGTGTTTACCCTCCGTCGGCCTTTGTCACCAGGGCGCAGATATATAATGCTTTCTATACACGAATCTTGATTCTCTTAACGACAATATTGGCATTTTCCGGCTTTTCCTTTCGCGCATCGTTTATTAAGTTTAACTTCAGCACAGCACGCACAAGAGCATGGGTTACATCGCTATGTGTCGTAGCCGCTTGTACGATGCAGAGAGTTGAACAAATTACAATACAGTTTGAGAGAATCAGAAAGAATATTGATCTGAGTGCAAATTGCAAATATTATTTCTGCATAAGAATAAAAAATAAAAAAATAAAAAGAAGCATTATTACGTAGGTTGACCTTGAAGAGTGATGGCAAGTAAACTGCATTAAATAATATATTATTACATATCTAAATATGGCTATTTATGTAAAATATGGATATTCGAAATAAAATAAACAAATTACCAGTTGATTTGAACTATTTTGAAATACAACGATGCTCTTTAAAAACAAAGACACTTCACACATTTATTCACAGTTGTTTGGTGAAAAAAAACAGTGGTAATATTATCCGGAAAGACAGTCGACCCTATTCACATACGTGCAATCCGCACAGGCTAATCAGGGACGACACTTTCCGCTTTTATGACATGTTTCGTTTAAATGAAGTCTCATCTTAGCAAAAATCCAATTTTGGCGCAAAGTGTTGTCCCTGATTAGCCTGTGCGGACTGCACAGGCTTATATGAGACGACACTTTACGCACATGCATTAAGCCCAGTTTTCTCGGAACGCATCTCAATGTTCTGGTATGGATTTTGACACCACAATTCTAGTCGTTCAACATGTGTTATTCACGATATACATTTATTGGCAAACATTGATATTTTAAGACACATTTCTCTACCTACATAGGTATCACAGCATTCGAAAACAAATTTTGAATTAAGCTACATAATTATTTGACGGCCCTTAAATAAGGCAAGATAAAATAACAATTATGTAAGCAAGTATATTTGTTAAATCGTAATTAATTAATATATTTGCGTCTTTGCAGTCAACACATATTTTGCCAACATTTTTATGTCCCCCAGTCTATACTTGGGGACATATTGTTTTTGCCCTGTCTGTTTGTTGGTTTGTTTGTTTGTTGGTTTGTTTGCACAAACTTTAACATTGGCCATAACTTTTGCAATATTGAAGATAGCAACTTGATATTTGGCATGCACGTGTATCTCATGGAGCTGCATATTTTAGTGGTGAAAGGTCAAGGTCAAGGTCATCCTTCAAGGTCGAAGGTCAAGTATATGGGTCAAAATCGCTCAAAAGGACACATGGTGTTTCACAAAGACATACCTTGTTTACCTTGGTTTACTTTTCTAGAACTGGACTTTATAGCATCGCTACAACATTAGTGTGTGTGGTCATTATCTACAACAAAATACAACTTCAAATAAAACACAAAACGCACACGTTATTTAATTTCACGCCGATAAGTACCAGACTCGTGATCGTTAAGCTGCCTGTAACAATAATCCACCATTTATTGCAATACAAGTTCTCTTTTCGCTTTCTTATTAAACTGTTGAAGGCACAATAATGCATATTTCAGTATTTAAGAGAGGTATGGCATAGTACTAGTTGTTAGGATACAAGTTCAGAACATGTTGAGTCAATGGATTTCGTTCGCATGTACTAACAATTCAGAACAATCGACTTACAACCACACCACACTATACACTTGGAGACTTTTCTAACGCAACACTTTTCAAACTTGAATATCTCAGTTATTAGTTAAGATTTGAATTTAAAATTGTACACGTGATAATTTGACTACATTCTGTGCATGCTCACGATAAAATAATTCATCTGTGACTTTCGGACGCTNTGCATTATATATTAAACATATCCAGTTTGTATCAACACACATTTGCAAACACAACATTATTATCTTATTATGCTAATAAATCAAAATGTATATTGATTATGAATTTTATCTATTAGTTTGTGTTACAATACGGTTTACATAAGACTGAACCACATAGCATTACTTCGACCGGTTTCGATATGCATATATTGAACAGATAAATGCAAATCATGTTTCAAATTTAATTACAAGTTTGACATTTATTAATTACCCGTATTTTCTTTATAATACCTTTTGTACTAATATTAAGTACTAATATTAAGTAACAGTAGTGTCTCCTAAGCTTTACTTTGACCGTTTCAACGCGTGGAATCGAGTTTGAATCCCAGCATGTTGAGTAATGTATTGCAATCATTAGCCTTTATTGTATAAACAATTGGTAATTCTCGCCTTGGATAAAACTCAAGTGGACGATAGCAAGAATTAATCTTCTTATACTGATTTTGGAGTTCCATTATAACTATACTGTGTTATAATAAATGTATGTAGCTTTTTATTTTTTAACATACGTTTCTCATTGTATGTTGCTTTTGTGTTTTATCACAAACTTTCCTGAAATGAAGGACCAAATTTTCACGTTCAAAGGGTTACTCTGCTTTTACAGTTTGAACAGTAACTGTTTTATATTCATGCATAAACAATGTTATTGAATTTTTATTTCTTCAAACGTTTACCGCAATTCCACAGGTTCTTTTTTAAATACATCAGTCGAAGACATAATTAACCTATACTGTTTTATGCTGTTTTCCATAAAACAGCAGTTTTCACGTTAGAAGATTCAAATTACCTTGTGGCTGTTTGATTTGTTCTATATTTAGCACTTAGTGATTGACATCTGTATCAACGCTGATTTGTCATTTACGTCGAATGCAATCAGTGATTTAATTGTACATTCGATAACTTCGTATTTTTTTAAACCTTCAACAAACATGCGAACCGCATTCTGTTTCTAGAACCGCTCAATACATTTAAAATGAATTAATTAAATATATTTTAGTGTGTGTATCTCGCAGCTAAACAATGCCGTTTGAGCAATTAAACATGTTTTTCCCATTAGTGGCTCCGTAAATCTTTTCAGTAATTGCAGTGTATTGTCGACCGGCTAACAGACGACAATTTTGTAACTTCAATTTCGTTGAATATTGATTTGACGTTAGTTTCATGGGACAATAGTGGGTACAAATCAAGATCAAATANAATATTGATTTGACGTTAGTTTCATGGGACAATAGTGGGTACAAATCTAGATCAAATACTGCTATTTATCTTTAATGAATTTGATGATTTAATAAGATGACAGCTGACATAACATTCAAATTCAAATCAAATAATTTTTGTCAAAAGAGAAGTCGATCGCATCTCATGCGTGTAATACAATTTATTGGGATTTAGTTTTCGGAAAACATTTTCAATGTAATTTCAGTACATACTGTGATAGCTCGCAAGTAACAAGTGTCGTGTTCTGAGAAAACTGGGCATAATGCTTGTGTGTAAATTGTCATCCCAGATTAGCCTGTGCAGTCCGCACAGGCTAATCAGGGACGACAATTTCCGCTTTTATGGAATTTTTCGTTTAAATGATGTCTCTTCTTAGCGAAAATCAAGTTTAGGCGGAAAGTGTCGTCCCGGATTAATCTGGGACAACACTTTACGCACATGCATTTTGCACAGTTTTCTCAGAACGCGACACACAATGTCTCTGATCATCTCATTACACCGTGAATGATTGATATTGTACGCATTTACAACATCTCCGGCGTTGTTACACCGGATGCCATGACGACGATTACACGAGGATTAAACTGTGAATTGATACAATCCCCCATTTAAGCGGGTGAACAAGGAACGATGCACCGTTCTAATGAATATGGTCCTCATTATCTTATATTAGATGTCATGCTCTGTGTTGGTCGTTACTGTAATGACATCACAGTCCTTGTAATAAACAATACTATCCCCAGCCCGTATTCACCAACCAATTCTGAGACCTTAGAATAAAGAATTGACTAAGAACCAGGAAAACAAGTCTTAAATATGTCCAAGCTATAAAATGTGCTTGTGTCATAAATAAATTGTCCTAAATGAAGAATTGTTTATTTAAAGGTATTACATTTCTTGTTATTTTGAACCATATAACACTATAAGAACAAAGCAGTCTAAAGTATTGCCTGTATTGATAGACTGAAGTATAAGAATTGGTTGGTGAATAAGAAAGCCTCGTGAACAGTTGAATGATCTTATCTAGACAATTAAGTTCAATATGAACGGATAACACGAAACGATTACATCTAATACAGATATATGATTGAAACATAATTATTTAAATTGTAATTTCCTGTCGGGATAATAACATACAAGATGACATATATTGATTGGGCCAATATATTTCGGTAATAAATATATTCAATTTAAAATACTCCAATGCTTTATTTATACCCTGACACAAGATGTGTTTTCTTTCGCNATTGATTGGGCCAATATATTTCGCTAATAAATATATTCAATTTAAAATACTCCAATGCTTTATTTATACACTGACATAAGATGTGTTTTCTTTCGCGATATGATTTTAATAAGGAAAATCCATTATTTTTTCATGGAAACCACACAAATCGAATTAAATTTATTAGCTAAGCAGAAAAATAATCGATATACATTTGCAAATTGTTTTGAATTAATCAGTTTAGCAGAAAATAGATATTTTAACATGTTTTTTTTTTTTTTTTTTTTTTTNAGGCTTTCGATGCAATCGAGCTAAAATAAATAGGTTTAAACTAAATTGTTTTGAATTAATCAGTTAAGCAGTTTTTTGTTAATGTCGTTATATAAAATATACCAATTCAAATATATTTTGTGGACTGTAGAAGAACAATTAAACTAGGCTTTTCTAATGTTAGTTTATTAAAACCTGTTGTGGTATCACAGTGCGTTAGGAATCTAAACCTTGTTTCTAGGGCGCGATTGACCTTCAGGTTATTTATTACATTTTGTGATGGTATTGGTTGTCAATAACAACTTAAGTGTCATTTATAGAATATCGTTAAAATGTCAACGGATTATGTTTGGCATTCACCCATAATGAAGCTTCAAGCTTTTTTTATTGTCTTGTTTAATTATTGAAGAAAATGTAAAATAACCATTTTTACACGACAATGATGTACCCAGTAATTGTGCAAAGTGCATTTGAACTTGAAATGAATGGTTCGTCAATTAATTTACAAGTTTTCGTCCAAGTTTTTATACATTTATCTTAGTGTATATTCGTATCGCGTTTTTTGCACAAAAACTGTACAAAGAGACCGCTGAGCTTTTCAATATTTGACCAATATTTGATCTCTCCAAGTGTTTAATTACTATTTTATCGATGTTCTTGCACTTCCGTCTGTTTTAAAGGAACAGTGTCATTAAGTTTGAACACACGAACCCAATTCCTTTTAAATAGGGGATGGTTTATACGTGTTTAAAGACAATTAGGATTCAAGAGTTAAGTCGATTTTCAGGGAAATGGGTTTCCTCGTAGCTATATACAATTTCATGCAAGACGTTTCATATTTCATATTGAATGAAATTAACTATAATGTTAACCTTCGTCGATTTCCGGGATATTTATTATCACATGATTATCGATATTCACATAAATGCGGCTTATTTATATTTAAGTCATCGGACAATATGGATCGACTTTTAGGGTTTACATTCATAAAGTGATGCTGAAGACATGTCCTTTTTTGACCTTTTATTATATGCTCCGTAAGACGATTCCTTGTGCAAAATATGACCAACATTAGAATGGTTTATACACATCCTCAATGAATAAAGGGTTGCTCCCAAATATAATTATACGAGGATTAAATTGTTAACTGATAACATCCGCCAATTAAAGCGGATGAACAATGGATGATGCACCGTTCTAATGAATAGTGTCCTCATTATAAGACTGCCTTATAGCATTTATTAGTTACTGAGCTTCGTGCATACGCGCCTAATGTAAACGAGTTGCGGGAAGATATTACCGTACCGTATGTAGACACCGAGGCTGTACCTATTCTTTGAATAAAGGCCGTTATAAGTCAAGCGCTAAACCCATAATGTCCGTCACTAACCCACTAAGTCTACGTTATTGTTTTTTTCCTCATGCGCTCAATTACCAAGTGTTAACATTAAAAAAGGACACTACAATGTGTTCCTCGGCATGAAATTAATCATTTAAATAATCATTAGGAATGTACGGCTCAACCTTTTATTCTTTAAATGGCAAACGTTAAATTACTGAATTGTTTGGTGATACTAGGGATTTGCAAGAGCGATCGTGAGTGTGAACAATGTAACAATGACTAACAGCAATCATAAACGGTTAATGAGGAACATTATGGGTTATACTTCAATAGTGAAGTGCGTAAGTATTTCGGAAGTAGAAATACATTGTTCATTCTGTCTTAACGTCCTTAACAGCGACGTAATACGCATCTTGCACAATTGGTTTTCATAGTTTGTCTGAAAAAAGATCATATAGATACATGCATATTTTGCATTTTGTGATAGAAACGATGGATTCTCATATAACCTTTTCTTGGATTATTCTGTCTTTATTATTATCAAGTAAGATTTAACTTCTTTGAATCTATGGGTCGAAAGCACGTTGAACAAATTAAAATTTTAAGAAATCCCAGCCATAGTTATTCAAATAGTTGCATAGTACACAAAACGAACGTTTAAACCATACGGATAATACATGTTTTTGGTGTTGTAAACCTTTGCATACAACCGAAAAGAGATTTTACATCTGGGTTCGTGGTATCGGTTTTGTTAAGCATTTTTGAGTATATGTTCATATTTTTAAAGCAATTAATCTGCATAACTTAATCCCTATTTAAAAGTGTTTCTCTAGAGTGTAACTTAATAAAAACGACACACATGGAGTATTAATTGTTTAAACAATTGTATTTATTAATATATTGAAACACAAATGTCTCTCGTGGGTTTTTAATATGTATTTCCACACCAAAGTCAGTCAATACATCATCTTAATTGGATTGTCGGTTTATCCAAAATGTTCTTGCCATGTGAATTTATTGACAAATAAATTTTGGAAAACTTTTTTTAGCAGACCCAATAAGTATTGGACATAAATAACCTTTTTATCATAATTCATTTAATATCTTTATAATTATTTTATACAAACAAGCCATTGTAATGCACTAATATGCATTTGTGTTTTGAGTTTCCTTTATGTTTTTAATGTGCTAGAATATCTGGAACCAAATGTAAAAAATAGTATGTGCTATTTTTCAGCCAAAGGCAACATCCGGATAACAAGTTATATTGTGTCTCCAAACAAATTCAACATCACGTGTCAATGGACTGGTTATACGACAAGCGTATTCTTTTTTCGACAAACACACACATCGGCGTATCCTTCTGTCAGTGGAGAGCATAGTACATTTTATAATGTGTTACAAATACAAAACACTGCATATGATTGTCACGTTCAATCATCTTTACTAGTAACTTGCGTCTGTAACAACGATTCGGCGGTAAGCTGTAGTATAAATATTATTCTGGACGATACTCTTATTGACCAATGGAAGTGTGCAATATTCCTCAACCAAAAAATGACGTTCAGCAACATAACGACTCTAACAACTAAAGGTTAGTTGCTGCTTAATACATGTTATTAATTAAGTATGCAGTCATATTTGATTTCTTGGGAATTTTGTGTATACAAAAATGTGTAAACAAACTGAAACATATTGCATACCCAAACGTTTTTATATGTATTTCGCTTCATGTAGTACCGCAAATTTCCAGTAAAAAAGTGACACGAACTGCATACGATTAATTAAAAACACCTATTTCAGAACCCGCAAAAATAAAAACATTTCAAGTTGACACATTTGAAGGAGTGTCCAATGTAACATTAATAGAAAACACAACTGCGACGCTGAAGTGTATAGCTGAAGGATATCCTATTCCGGAGATAAGGCTTTNCGGCAAACTATTAAAATGTTTAATACCTCCGGGATGAACCGGGGCTCCACCGGCTTGTTATGTCACCGGGGCTCTGCCGGGACGCCACCGGCTTTCACCGGGGCTCCACCGGGACGCTACCGGCTTCGACCCGGACTCGACCGGGCACTACCGGCTACGACCGGGACTCACCGGGGCGTCACCGGGATAAACCGTAGCTCTACCGGGGCTGACCGGGACTCTGCCGGGATGTAAACCGGGGCAGTACCGGGGCAGCACCGGGAATATATGTGACCGCGCTAAAAAAAATAACCATCGATCATCCCGGTAGTCGCCGGTCGACCGGCTCTATCAAACTGGGATGAACCGGGGCTACACCGGCAATAGTGAGACTTGGGCTTAAAACCGGATAACCGCCCCCTATGTTCTGAACTGCGTGACACTTTAACTGCGATGACCGTTAGCTTAGACTGTGTGATTATTTATTGGATGTTAATTGTTGTGTGGTGTCTGGTGATTTTGTATTGTCTCAGATTTATTGACTATTGACCACTTACGATAAAAACCTACTGCTCTAATAAGATTATTCCCTTGCTGATGCAGCTGGTTCGGTTTCCCCGTGTTTATCATGTATGTATAATTGGACCAGAAACTGGAATGGCTGTGAAACGCAAGGTCCTAAGTTATCGCCAAGGTACCTGTTTTTGGCGACCTACAAGTTTTATAAACCTTTAACTAACATTTCGTGTTTTAAAAGGTATTATATGCTCCGATAAGACGATTCCTTGTGCAAAATATGACCAACATTAGCATGGTTAATACACATCCTCAATTTAATGATTAAAGGGTTTCTACCAAATACTTGAGCTTTCCGTGTCTTCTAGCTTCTCGCCGTTCATGGTAATGTCCGCAGTGGTCTTATTTGTGCTTTTCACCATGATTTTCGACTTCTCCATGCTGACATCGATTGCTCCTGCTTTTTCAGAGAGTATATTGGTGAGGTCTTGGAGTTTACTGCTTTTCCATTCATGACGTCAATGTCATCAGCGAATTGGAGATGGGTTTGCCACCGATGAAGATGTGCTGATCTTTGAGGGTCTCTTGCATTACCTGCTCAAGGAAAAGTTTAAACATTGCGGAAGAGAGCAGACATCTCTAACGGACGCCCACTGATCTCCTGAAGACGTCACCCATCGGTCCGTTAAGAGCGATTCATATAACGCATTTACAACATCCCCGGTTTTGTTAAACCGAATGCCATGACCACTTTTACCACGAGGATTGAATTGTTAACTGAAAAATTCCGCCTATTTAAGCGGATGAACAATGGATGATGCCCCGTTTGAATGAATATTGTCCTCATTATAAGACAGCCTTATTGCATTTATTAGCAAATGAGCTTCGTGCATACGCGCCTAATGTAAACGAGTTGCGGGAAGATATTACCGTACCGTATGTAGACACCGAAGTACATGTATCGACTGTGTGAATAAAGGCCGTAATAAGTGAAGCCCTAAACCCATAATGTTCGTCATCAACCGACTAAGTCTAGGTTCTTGCTTTTTAACTTCATGTCCTCAGTGACCAAGTGTTAACATCTATAACGGACACTACAATGTGTTCCCCGGCATGCAATTAATCATTTAAAATGTACGGCTCTACATATTATTGTTTCAATTAAATTAAACCGTTACATTACTGAATTGTTTGGTGATAATAGGAACTTGGTCGTGAGTGTGAACAACAGAACAATGACTACAGCAATCACAAACTGTTAATGACGAACATAATGGGTTGTACTTCAAGAGTGAAGTGCGTAAGTATTTCGAAAGTAGAAATACATTGTTCATTCTTTCTTAACGTCCTTAACAACGACGTAATACGCATCTTGCACAATTGGTATTCATAGTTTGTCTGAAAAAAGATCATATAAATACATGTATATTTTGCATTTTGTGATAGAAACGATGGATAATCATATAACCTTTTCTTGGATTATTCTTTCTTTATTATTATCAAGTAAGATTTAACTTCTTTGAATCTATGGGTCGAAAGCACGTTGAACAAATTGAAAATCTAAGATATCCCAACCATATTTATTCAAATAGTTGCATAGTACACAAAACGAACGTTAAAACCATACGAATAATACAAGTTTTTGGTGTTGTAAACCTTTGCATACAACCGAAAAGAGATTTTACATCTGGGTTCGTGGTATCGGTTATGTTTAGTATTTTTGAGTATATGTTCATATAATTAAAGCAATTAATATGCATACGATAAATCCCTATTCAAAAGTGTTTCTCTAGAGTGTTACTTAATAAAAACGACTCACATGGAGTATTAATTGTTTAAACAATTGTATTTATTAATATATTGAAACACACATGTCTCTCGTGGGTTTTTAATATGTATTTCCACACCAAAGTCAGTCAATACATCATCTTAATTGGATTGTCGGTTTATCCAAAATGTGTTTTGCAATGTGAATTTACTGACACATACATTTTGGAAAACTCCCTACTTAAGCCTTTTTTAGCAGACCCAATAAGTATTGGATATAAATAACCTTTTTATCATAATTCATTTAATATCTTTATAATTATTTTACACAAACAAGCCATTTTAATGTACTAATATGTATGTGTGTTTTGAGTTTCCTTTATGTTTTTAATGTGCTAGAATATCTGAAACCAAATGTAAAAAAAATAGTATGTGCTATTTTTCAGCCAAAGGCAACATCCGGATAACAAGTTATNATTTTAGCAGACGACAAATTTCCCAGCATGCAAAGGGTTAAAGCATTTATTAGCTACTGAGCTCTTCTTGCATACGCGCCTAATGTAAACGAGTCGCGGGAAGATATTGCCGTACTGTATGCAGACACCGAAGTACATGTTTCTACTGTGTGAATTAAGGCCGTAATACGTGAAGCCGTAAACCCATAATGTTCGTCATCAACCGAGTTGTTTTCTTCATTACCTCAATGATTAAGTGTCAACATTTAAAACGGACACTACAATGTGTTCTTCGGCATGATTGTAATCCTTTAAATAATTATTTAAAATGTACTGCTCTACTGTTTTAAAGACAACCGTTGCACTACGGAATTGTTTGGTGATAATAGGAACTTGCAAGATAGCTCGTGAGTGTGAACAATTGAACAATGACTAACAGCAATCATTAAAGGTTAAAGACGAACATTATGCGTTATACTTCAAGAGTGAAGCGCCTAAGTATTTCGAAAGTAGAAATATATTGTTCATTCTTTTTTTAACGTCCTTAACAACGACGTAATACGCGTCTTGCACAATCGGTATTCATAGTTTGTCTAAAAAAAGATCATACAGATACATGGATGTTTTGCATTTTGTAATAGAAACGATGGATAATCATTTAACCGTTTCTTGGATTATTCTTTCTGTATTATTATCAAGTAAGATTTAACTTCTTTGAATCTATGGCTCGAAAGCACGTTAAACAAATTGAAAATCTAAGAAATCGCAGACATATTTATTTTAAGAGTTGCACAGTACACAAAACGAACGTTTAAACCATACGGATAATACAAGCTTTTTGTGTTGTAAACCTTTGCATACAACCGAAAAGAGATTTTACACTTGGGTTCGCTGTATCTGTTATGTAAAGCATTTTTGAGTATATGTTCATATTATTAAAGCAATAAATCTGCATAAATAAACACCTATTCAAAAGTGTTTTATTGCAGTAATAACCGTTCTACGAATCCTTTCTCTTCTTGTTTGTTACTTAAAAAAACGACACACATGGCGTATTACTCGTTTAAACAATTGTATTTAATTTAATATTGAAACACAAATGTCTCTCATGCGGTTTTCAATATGTACTTCCACACCATAGTTAGCCAATACATAATCTTAATTGGATTGACGGTTTATCCAAAAATATCAATGTGTTCTTGCAATGTGAATTTACTGACATATACATTTTGGAAAACGCCTTACTTAAGCCTTTTTTAGCAGACCCAATAAGTATTGGACTTAAATAACGTATGTATGTGTGTTTTGAGTTCACTTTATGTTTTTAATGTGCTAGAATATCTGGAACCAAATGTAACAAATAGTATGTGGTATTTTTCAGCCAAAGGAAACATCAGCATAACCAGTAATAGTGTGTCTCCAAACAAATTCAACATCACATGTCAATGGACCGGTAATACGACAAATGTTATCTTTTTTCGAAAAATACAAACATCGACGTATCCCTCTGTTAGTGGAGAACATAGTACATTTTATAATGTTTTACAAATACATAACGCTGCAAATGAATGTCATGTACATTCATCCCTACTAGTAACTTGCGTCTGTAAGAACGATTCGGCGGTAAGTTGTAGTATAAATCTAACTCTTGACGAGAATCCAATAGACCAATGGAAGTGTGCAATATTCCTCAACGACAAAATGACGTTCAGCAATATAACAACTCTGACAACTAATGGTTAGTTGCTGCTTAATACATGTCATTAATTAAGTATGCAGTCATTTTCGTTTCTTGGGCGATTTGTTTATACAGAAATGTGTAAACAAACTGAAAAATATTATTGCATACCCAAACGTTTATATGTATTTCGCATCTTGTAATACCGCAAATTTCCAACAAAGTGACACAAAATACATATGAATAATTTAAAACACATATTTCAGAACCCGCAAAAATAACAACATTTCAAGTAGACACAATTGAAGGAGTGTCCAATGTAACCTTAATAGAAAACACCACTTCGATGCTGACTTGTATTGCTGAAGGTTATCCTATACCTGAAATAAGGCTTATTAAGGACGATACACTATTGTTTGGTGAAGCTGATGTTCAGTCAGAGAGCAGCATCAGAAGTCAACTTAGCCAAACGTTTACCAAAATTAACCGTCAACAGTCGGGAAAATATACCTGTGTTGCTTCCAACAGACATGGGCAAAGTATACAGAGCCTTTATCTGAATGTATTATGTAAGTATCGCGTAAATGCTTTCTATCAGCCAACTTTGAAACATAACAACCGATACAAAGCAAACAAATAAACGAAAGGCACACATAATTGTTTATTGAGATGTTTAAAAAAGGCGTTCGCATTATTTAACCTTTTATAAAGAACCTTCAACATGGAATTTACTTAAAATTATGACGTACATAACTATTGAAGAATGCTAAAATGTACACAATTACTTACTTGTCAAGACCATCCATCCGTTATTCGCACTGACAATGTGTACATCAAGGAAGGAGACAGCTTCAACATATCATGCAATTATAAACCTGGTAATCCGACCGAGACGGCAGTACATTGGAAAAAAGAAGGCATTATTTATTCAAACGGAACATTACTGAATCAGAGAGTAGCCAGAACCGATGCTGGTATCTACACCTGCATTGCCACCAACACATATGAATACGGAAAGACCAAATTCACGGGCGTCGATTCTCAGCAGTTTATTCTGCACGTTTTATGTAATAATTGTTTTGACATACATTTGTAAATTGTTGTCATCAATTAAAAAAGTTTTGAAAAATCTGTTTCCTGGTTACTGAAGTTGTATAATATATTTTCATTACTGATTTTGTACTGTGATTTGCTTGTCAAATTACTGATCTTATAAATAAATATAATCTTATCCTCCTATATTTTATAATATTATGTGCTTACGTTATTGTGTTTTTTGACGATATTCTTTCAGATCAACCAATAGTTCATAGATTCAGCATAGAACAATTCGACGATAGAAACGTAACAGTATCAGAAAACGACAGTGTCGTATTTCACTGTGTCGCTGAAGGATTTCCTTCCCCACACATGCGGTTATTAAAAGATAGCGTAAAACTGACCGAATGCCACGGGAAATGTCAAGGAAACACTACGACTCGACTTAGGCATGAAATTACCTCCGTTGGCAGGCAAGACATGGGGGAATATATATGTGTGGCATCAAATAGGATTGGGCTAGGCGGGCAGGAGATGTTTTTGAATATATTGTGTACGTATTTCGTAAACATGTGTCATCAACAACTCTAATGTGCAGTGACAGTTGACGAACTATATTTATATATAAACACATATTAGATAATGTGGTCGCCATTGTACTCCCAGCAGATACCGTGAACGTTTAGATCGGTGAAGACTAAGTTTAGACCACCGCACTTGTCATGTAGTTAATTGGATTCTACTTCAGTCTTACGATTTTCAAATTAAGTTAACGTCGTACAATAACATTCATTTAAAAATTAGTATGAGGCGTGCATGAACTCAAATCATTAACAATTCAATATTAGCATTCTTTTCGTGTTACAGGTTATTGACACAGTTTGACTTTTTCAGTTCCAGTGAGCAGAAAAATAACTATTCAAGATTTTTCAAACCATGGAAACGAAGCAAATATTTATGTTGATGGAGAAGCTACATTTTCGTTTTCAGCATTTGCAAATCCACTTCCGAAAAGTTCTGATTTTACATGGAGAAAATGCAGTGACACCAATATATGTGCTGAAATCGCCAACAGTTCCCGTTTTCATATAAAGACGTATAAAGAAATGAGCAACCTAACGGTGGTCAATATAACGGAGTCAGATTATGGGATGTACATTTTACAAGTGGGGAATGGAATCGGAAAGACTCATACGGAGGTTTACTTTTTGAAACGTCTAGGTACGTAACAATGTATGTAGTGTAACATACACATGTTAAAATATAGTGTTGTGGTAGAAAATTAACATAAATAAATTTGATAATTGTGGGCGCAAACTTGACGGCGATTACCAGTATCGAAAGGACTACCTTCGGCGGTACACTTTTTTCTGGGTGTATATTAGCCAGACAAATACATAAGTTTTTATTATGTTTGGTTAGTATGTTTTCTTTATTTTAATCAACAACTAGTATAGGAATGACGTTAAATACATACGCACATATAATTCATTCATAACATTCACTAAAGTAAGAGAACATAGATAGATACGACAGATGCAATTAAACGTTCTGTATATGTATTCTTTAAAGAATCGCTTCCCCCAGAATCAACCACCAGCGTGTCACTTGTCGGACTCATATCAGCAGGATCAAGTGTGGTGCTCATTTTAGTAATTATATTCATTGTTGTCTGTGTGCAACGACATTTTAGACGAACAGCAACTATAGGTATACAATTCCTTTGTTTGCATTCGAAACTAGAAGATATTATTTTGATTAATACATGTACATCAATCCTAGCTAAAAACAAATACAAAGGCGTATAATAAATTTTATCGCTCTGTATTATAAGCTCATAGAAATTGCCAGACATTCAGTGTTTCATTTATATTTGTTCTATTATTTTATAAGTAGCATAAACAGTTCACATGACATATATTTCCACTTGTACAATTATATAATGACCACATGCATTTGCATTCTTTGGAATAGACCTCGGATTCCCATTGGTTGTTCCTACAACGGCTTATTACAACGATACAATCGCGCAGCCTCCATCAGTGCCCTTACATGTGTTAGATGTTCTTGGCGACGCTATTGCTCTGTCTTCATCATTGCCAGCAAACCACATGGATGAGATTTACTGTGAAATTGATCCTGAGCTAGTCCCAGAGATTCTACTCATACATGGTACGATGAAACCTAATCAGCTCAGTTAATTGCATTTTGTGAATGAAAGTGTTTATGTTTGAACGACATTGTTATATAATGAAGCAATAGTTGGCGATAGAAGCAAAAGTAAAAAAGTCCGCCGTTTTCCTAAAAATACAACAACACGTGCGTTTTCTCGACATCTACATAATCAGCATAATAATTCAAAAGTTGATTTACAGCTAGATCGAGTGTTCAAGAACGTGTATTGTACGGACCGAAATTTGTTTATATAAACTGGGCTATTTTCCAACCATTAGTCTTCGTCAATACTTTTTTTTGCAAAATAACCGTATTAATTTCTTGTTTGCATATGCAGAGAAACGAGTTGTTGAATTTTCACTTTGTGTATATTCGTTAGAGTGTTAATTCGTTATATTAACTTTTGATTGCTTTCAGATGGGTCTCCAGACGAGGCGCAGCTTATGTAAGTGCATTTGCGACCTTTTACTTTTTTAAGGATTGTATGTAGAATTTATAAAATATTTGCTCATTTTGAGATTCGGCATGCGTCTCATTCAATTTATTTGCTTTATTATTTTCATTGATCATTTCTTGCGAGTTTCTATAGCCGCTATCGTTTTATGTTAATGTTGTGATGTATGTATTGTGTTGTATTGTCTAAGCAATTGGTCAATTGTCTTTATTGCAACACTAGCTGATGATAACACGAATGTATCTCCTGAGTTTGCATCTGGAGTTACATTATTCCGTTCTTCATGTGTGATAGCTTTAACAAGTAATTTATGTGATAGCTCAAACTACTCATTTAATTGGCACAATATCTTTTGATTATTTATTATTCCAAAATATGAGCTTTTAAAGTATATTTGAACTGCAGGAGAGAACCTAGTCGATATGAGAGTTCGGACCCATCGGAACAGGATGATGAGTCGCAGTACATTAATGGTCGTTGTGGCCGCTGACTGATAATACAATTTTGAAATAATTCGAATGTTCCCAAGATGCATATCGTGTATTTACTGTACATAACATTGCAATACTCGTGATTATTTCAATTGAACAATTGTTGCGTTAAACAATACGTATAAAAATAACAGATTTCTAGAAGGTAGCACTTGAAACATAGAAATTACACAGTCGAAGACAATGAAGCAAAATCCAACGCGATAGTGTAGTTAACAACGGACCGGATATTGCTTTTCTTTATTGTCAGTTGCACCACGTCTGACATTGTAGTGAGATATATTATCCGGAAATCTGAATTTATAATGGACACGCCTTTACAGCCTTAATGATTCATGATAATCTAGAATTTTAAGAACTATTGAATTAACTATTTTTCTTTTTCGTTCAGATTGCTTAACTCTATGTTGGTTTTCATCAAAGTATCCTAGTCATTGTTAGTATAAGGATGCACATCATATCTGCAACAATACACGTATTTCTAATTCGGGTTGCTATTTCATTGGACGGGTTGAATAGGGACGTTTTATTGAGTGATATAATATAATAAGTCTAATCAATGCTCAAACCTTACTTCATACATCCTACCCGATGAAGTGAATAAAAAAAATGAACATTCTTAAACTTACTGAGTTCATAAACAAAGTTGCGGCCTTGCGCTCAGCATAGTGTAGAACACAAATTTATATCAACTGCATAATTATTTATCAAATCGTTTGAGAATGAAACTACTTTTTGTTAAATCGTTATTAATAGGTCAAGAAAAACTCTTCGCCGATCGTATTTGTTGCGTGGATATCAAAACAAAACGTAAAACATTTTACAAAAACCTTTACGAACAAAATAAGTTTCATATTATCGCTATTGTTGTACACTTTTGTTCAGCGCATAGAGCCTACGGCAAAGTTACATCTGTAATCGGTTAACAGTTAATACTCATGTTACCACGAACAAGACAAAACATTAAACAATACTATTCATTCAAAAGATTCATTTTACAAGACTTTCGACGTAAACATAATGAAACTAAGGCAAACAGTTGCACGCTTCATAACCTCCTATGCACTCGTAAACAGACAAGGAAAATATGTCAGAGTCAATTGCGAAACCGGTAAATCTCAACCGTCTGATATCTCACATTTTGTGATAAAACTTCCACGTGGTAAGTTTACGTTTTAAAAATAATTACTAAATATTCGTTTTGTAAAGATAAATTGAAAACAGTATGCTTGAAAGCGCATATTAACAGATAAAATTAAGTTCAACATCTACTTTCGTTTTATATATTTCTGTACAGAAGAAGTTCTGATTTGTTCAATTAGTTTTTTAATATTTATATGAATGTAAATAATACGTGTTCGATCTTGAATATATATTAGATGTTGCTTTTATTGTTTGTGGTCGGATTGAGCTTTATAAATGAATCAAGGCATTGCAACTTTCAATCATTTTGAACACAATTTACTATACCTAGGCCTTGCAAAAATAACTTAATCAGTAATACTTATGTATCTTCATACGTCAATTGATGTCCTTTTTATCATAAAATCAAGAAATGGGAGTAAATATTTGTGGTAACATATTAAAATAATGTTCCAATAATATCATGAGATGTTTTTTCCCATGCCAGTATGTACATTTTTGGGACAGCTTATATTAATAATACTTTAATGAACTTCAGTAATTCGTTCTTATTGATTCTGTGTGATTTGTTTATTCCGAAATACATAACTTTCATTTTTCGTCAATAGTGTTATATTGCATGGCCATTATGAAGTGGCTTCGTGAAAATATGTGTTCTAGCTTCAGAAATCAGTTAACCATGTTTCGTTATTTTATGAAAGCTTACATAAGTATATGAATTGTATGTTTTAATCTTTTATACAGTTTTGTTTTATTATATATATNACTACACATCATCATCCCTAAATAGGGAATCAAGAAAGATACGTTGCGGTATTGTGTTTTAGCATAGTAATGATATTGTTTTTGCGCAGTGTATCTAAGTGGGAAATCTATGTGTTACTTGTTACCGGACAAGCACAAGTTGGATTCACAAAGATCGAGTTTCTTCGCAGGTAAACGGTCGTGAAATGCTGAGTTATCACAATTCGCTTTGTACAGCGATCAGTCAAAACAGAATCGTCTCTTGCGTAAATGGCAAATGTAGCCAGATTGAATGAGTCACATGTCTATGCACTATGCGGCAGACATGCTCTATGACATATTACTGTTTTACATCGCCGTTTATCTTAATACTGTATTCAGATTAAGAAAGATAATTTATACAAATGATTATTAGATAATAACAACGTTCTACGTTTCAAAACGACTTGGATATAACGATGACCCATGCACAATTGTGAAACCAACGTAAAGTACAAAAATCGTGTAATATGCATACATCATATTGCATATACAATCTGTCAATACGTATCCCGATTATACCACACATTTTTCTATTCTTGCTGTACGAATCAGGTAGATTGTGATACGATAATATGCACGATGCCACTATTATAAATATGTTTTTTCGATGAACCACACACGTTTCATCAGGTTATAATCCAATCGTTCCCATACCGAAAACACTTTAAAGATCAAATGATAAATATTCTAAACGACAGTTTCATTTTTCTCATTTTCCCGATCAGTGACATAGCAGCTATACACGTTGATTAGGTATATTGAGAAGTTTTTAAAGTCAACGGGATCGAACAATTGGCTCTCGGATTGTGCTGTATTGAGTTATGCACCGGGCTATAGAATATGATGTTTCAATAACTTCGAATCCCTTTTCGTTTTAATTTTGTTCAACTTAACACACTTTACCAAATTAATACTAAAGTAGGTGATCTCGACTCGGTTTGTTGAGAAATTTTTTAAGGGCTAAAGTCATCATAGGAAGAATGAAAAGTTATGAAAAATAAAATATGAAACCTACTTAACGCTTAAATTTGCATTTCAATTAAGCGGTTTTTTAGATTATTATTGCGGAGCGTTAAACGGGGAAGTCCCTTGTCCATATCACAGGTCGAATGATTGTTTGTTTAAGGATGACTTTGATGGGTAAAATAGTTGAAGGTCGTGTACTTTTATACTTTTCCAAAGCTTCACTTGTTCAAATTAAGTTTTCAGCACGTACCCCAGATTTTTACTTTAAATGGCATTTACATAACGCCAGCAGACCCAAATAAATATATTCAATAATTTCATTGGCTGATTCAAAAGAAATCCCCCAGAACTTTGGCCTCATAACTGCGTCGGTGTACAGCGTATAAGATGTTAAACTGTTCAGGATAAGGAATTCCGGACTACTCTCTGCATGCTCATACGACACATAGACACACATTTTTGCCCAGTTAAAATTACGCGTTACAATCCATCTCGCAGAATTTTAGGGTCAGTACTGGGTCACTGAATCGCGAGGGAAAGATATTATGGACTTAAGATAAACGTTGATAACACAATTTTACCTTCAAAATGAGAAAACAAAACTTACCGAAATAATGTAGTGTCATGATTACAGGAAAATAAACTATCTAAACACAAAAGTTTGCCGTCCTCGGTCAGTCCGTCTGGAAATCGTTCCTGAAAGTCTGAAAAGTCTGTCGAAATTTTGCTATTAATTACACGGTTTGACTTCAATTTCTATCGAAAAGTAGTGTGCTTATATGTTCCATTTACAAGAAGCAATATGATTTTGTTAAGACCCGCGTCATGCGAAAATGGATCTAATATCATATGGGGCCAGCGTAGTTTAAGCCTAGCCTGCACATCTCGCAGTCTGGTCAGGAGATAACTAATGAGACCTTAAAGCCTTGCGTGATTTTATATCGGACAGCGAAGCTCGTGACCAGACTGCGCAATTGGGCAGGCTGGGCTTGAGATACGCTGACCGAAACGCCATAAGACCCATTTTCGCAAGACGCGTCTCTGACAGTGTGATTTGAATATGTCGAAAGCAAACTGCGTGTTAATAAAATATTAACATTCCACATATTTCGATGGTGAAAAAATAATCCCATAATAAGTATTTGAGGACACATATGATGTGATCTCCCGTAGTATAAATTTTTATCTACGAACACTATTGTGTGGTTTGAATATACGTGCACTTAATAACACTAACTTTATGCGGTGGACATGCGACTAACAAGTGGATCAAAACAACAACAAAAAACACTTTTGTTTTCAATTTAATTATTTAGAAACGTTAATATTCTAACTTTATTCAAAGTCAGTATATACGCCGATTTTTTTTGTTTAAAGATATTTCTTGTTAACTCTTTCAGTGCTGGAACCGAATTTTTAAGGCCTTTGCAAACAGTTTGGATCCAGATGAGACGCCACAGAACGTGGCGTCTCATCAAAATCCAAACTGTTTGCTATTCTGATAGTATTCTTTGAAAAAAAAAATCGAAGAAAATGCTTATTTTAGAAATTCAGCAGACGACATTTTAGCAGACGACAAATTTCCCAGCATGCAAAGGGTTAAGTGTGTCGCAACCCTATGCACGCTGGGTCTGCTTGAGAGGAAGTATTGATTTATGATTGCGATGTAAACACACTTCAGTTGCAGACGAAGGTTTATTGTGAAAGACCAGACACTGTGCAAGTATTAAGAAAACAGTTTGGAATTCATTGTTGGTGAGTAAAGAAGTTTTCTTGTTACGGTTTAATTGTCTTAATTATTCTCTCTTTTGTTAGGAGCAAACAAATGTCGATTCATACAGAAGTCCAACTTGTTGACGCTCTCAAATATTAAGCTACTTTTTATTTCAAAGAATTTAGCCCGTATAAAAAGTATCTCTAAATTCTTGGCAACGTCTTATAAATAAGACTATTCATACAGTAACATTTGACTTTATATTTCATTGTTTAGTCGTGTAAATTTTTGACAAAACATCCACATGACCGGGCGTTTTCGTACAGCATATTTAACTTGGTGAATATTTACAAGAATGCTTTGTGANTACCATAAAGCATAATGCAATTATAAATAGCAACATGGAAAATGAATTGTATTGAATACAATGCCATTAAGCATAATTCGAGAACTGGCGGATAAACCCTTCCATATTGCACGGTGGGTCTGCTTGAGAGGTAGTATTGATTTATGATTGCGATTGAAACACACTTCAGTTGCAGACGAAGGTTTATTGTGAAAGAGCAGACACTGTGTTAGTATTTAGAAAATAGTTTGGAATTTATTGTTGGTGAGTTTAGAAGTTTTCTTGTTACGGTTTACTTGTCTTAATTATTCCCTATTTTATCAAACAATTGTCGATTAATACAATAACATCTGACTTAGCAATACTTAACACTAAGTATCTTTATATTTCAGCGTTTAGTCGTGTACATTTTTGACAAAACATCCACAGCACAGGACCGGGCGTTTTCATAACATATTTTAACTTGGTGAATATTTACAAGAATGCTTTGTGGTGTGAACCATATTATTGCGAGGCTTATGTTTGGGTTATGTTTGACAATTGATTCTGATTAAAATGTGAGTTTTGTTTGGAATTATGTTATAGTAAATATTTGCACCTGAAGAGGTGATACTATTTACAATTCATAGACACTTGCCCAAAGTGTGTCTAGACTTAACCACACACATTATATGCTTTACTTTAAGTTAACAAACAACAAAACAATTTAATTGCTTGCATATTTTCTGCAAAATTAAGCGCTTAACAGCACTCATGGACTTTTATACATTTCAATTTAACCTGTAACGGTTTAATTTAAACGGACTTTTTGGGAAACCAATGTTACTAGATAAATCTGATGCGCGTTGTGTAACCGTTTGCAAAGGGGTCATTGAGGTCCATAGGATGTGTACAGGAAGCATATAATGTTGATCGAAGCGTTATTTATAGCATGGAAATACACCTGACACGCAATTATGAAACGTTAAAGAACGAAATCTTAACGAAAGAAAGGGTGAGATGAAGGACACTGTTGCTAAATATAGAAAACTTATTTCAGCTCGAAACGGCAGTGAATAAGTTTATGGTAATGAAACTTTATACAAAGATGCATAATAACCTTAACTTATGTCACGCACTTACATTTGAGCATTAATAATCTAATGCATCGTTAAGGTAAATAAATATATTAGTTTGCGTATTGAAATCTTTATTAGTAGAAAAGAGAATATTTCAGTCTATAACAGTTATATCGTGCAGTTAAATTCTTGCAGCACGTTCATAAAATGCATCCAATTTATGCGTATTTACCCCACGAGTATCGGATTAATGTTGACGAGCTATAT
>VMBQ01003517.1:60105-92774 GCA_007657795.1 Dreissena rostriformis | reverse complement strand
GGTGGGTGTGGCCTATGTGGGCGGGGCGCCCCAGGGTTGGTAATGGGGCCATGCATAGTTGAGATTGACCCTAATGTCATAAGAGAAGTTCAGTATCAATTTGAAGTGAATCCGTGTAGAAATGAAAAAATTATAGTAAATGGAAATTTTTGGTGGGTGTGGCCTATGTGGGCGGGGCGCCCAAGGGTTGGGAATGGGGCCATGCATGGTTGAGATTGACCGTATTGTCATAAGAGAAGTCCAGTATCAATTTGAAGTGAATCGGTGTAGAAATAAAGAAGTAAATGTAAAATAACCTAAAAAAATGAGTAATAATTTCTGACGCGGCCCCACCCCATCCCCCATAACTTTTGACCCAGGGGTCAGATAAAAATTCCAAATAGTGCAGGGTCGCACATATGCTCATAGCTACCATGTGTGTAAGTTTCAATGTTCTAGTGCTAATAGTGTAGGAGGAGATATTTGCCAGGACGGACGGACGGACAGACGGACAGACGGACGGCGGAGATCACCACACTATCCCCACCTTTTTTTCAAAAAGTGTGGGGATAACAAATATTAGTATATGATGAATTATAATTCGACACACGGTTTGTTTTCTTTAGACAAAGAATGATCTGGTGATTGGGTATGTTTGAAATGTTTATGGTTGGAGATATATCATTTATATTAATATTTATATATTATCTAAGTCATTCTCGAGATTGTTCGGAGCATGTACAATTATATCTAGATGCATACTGTTCTGAAATAATGGAATAGTATTAAATAAGTAAAATACAGTAACATTTAAGAAAATTTAAAACTAAATACAAATTTAATGATTTGTTTAAATTTTTGTGCTTGCTACAAGTTACTTACTTCACAGCAACCAACATATTGTTATTTGATTCTGTAATTGCATATAATGTAATTACAGTAAACTATTTAGGAATGAGATTGTGGTTATTGTTAGTTTTACAACACTGAAACGCTGTTTAAAATGTAATTATTGATTTCATCTGGCATCATAATGTTAAGATATACATGTATTCTTTTTTATAAACACATTATCAAGAATTGTTTCCGACATTAGTAACGTATGTGTTCAAATCACAATCGTGCATACCAGCAGCATGATTCATGAGAAAGAGGCTGGGATAATCTGAAGTCGCATTGCAGTTCGATTGATGATGGCCTTATCCATATTACAAAGGAAATATTTATATTCCTTGTTAGTAATGCTATCATCGTCATAATCATCGTCATCATCAACACTTATATCACGTTAAACCCATATTTCGGATCCAGGTCTCCGGTCGTTTCTTCAGAATCGTTTCACTATAACAATCTTCAGTTTCTCCAGTTTATGTTGTATATCAATGTATTCCTCCGTTGGGAATATGTTAAAGATGGAAACGAAACGAGCAACCGAATTCCAACCTACTCTTAACTTTCTGAGTACATACAGACATCGTGTTCAAAAGGAAATTCCGATGGATGCAATGCTTAACATTATGTATTAAAATACTTCAATGATTGAGGAAGTTGTATTGCGATATATGCATTCACTTATATTGTAAGCGTTTCCAGTTGTGTGAGCGATGATAGAGACTGCGACAACAACTATACATGATTCACTCCCAAACCTCTCTACTCATTAAACAGACGCAGACGTTTGATAGTCAGACCGCGAGCAGCCTCCCACAGACTGGGACTGTCTTAACGCACTCTTAATCTAAGCGTCTCGCGCTGTGTGAGCAGTTATAGAGATGATAGAGACTGCAATAACAAGTCTACATGCTTCAATATCAAACCACTCAACTCATTACTCAGGCACGGACTATTGGTATTCAAACCACGTTGAGCCTCCAACAGACTTGGACTTACCGTTTCAAGCTGTGTGAGACACTGTGACAACGATTTGCTCAAATTTCCATAGTTCAGTCTCAAACCTCCATAACACAGATTTAGTCTCTTGAGTTTTAGACCAAGGAAAGCTTTCCGGCATGGTCTTCAGACATAATGATACTAAGCGTTTCCAGCTTAGTCAGCGATGATATAGACTGCGACAACAACTCTACATGAGTCAAGTCGAACACTCCAAACTCATTAAACATAGTCAGATGCTTAATTTTCAGACCCTGAAGAGATTCCCACAGACCAGGACTGTCTTCAGACGCACTAATACTAAGTGTTTCCAGCTGTCTTAGCGATAATAGAGACTTCGACATCAGTTCTTTATGATTCATTCGAAAACCTTCACACAAATCACTCGTCGGACGCAGACTAAGGCCCAGACTCTTGATATTCAGACCATACAGAGCCTCCCACAGACCGGCACTGTCATTCCCAAAACACTGCATGCGTAATTCATTGTTAAAAAACGTCGATATGGTTGCATTTTTACCTATATCTGATCCCTCTACACCCGATGTTATGTCACAGTCCTCCAGATCACACGTCACCTCGTGATTTAGTGTCAGCAGCGTGCTGAACAGACTACGTAGACAGGTTGAGGAGCATGTGACCCTTTCCAGCCAAATCTGTTTTATGCAGGGCAGCATTGGAGGAGGGTCTGCACTCTGGGATGAATCGGCACTGTTTAGAACAATGCAGACCGGAAATTCCGATGTGACCGAGCTGGCTGTATCTGCAAATTAACACAAACTTCATATTGTGTATTTTTTACTGTTCAATGTATTAAGACGCATTTATAAAGTTAAACACTTTTTTTTTTAAAGTTATAAAAGTGTTTCTTCAGAAAAACCATGCATAGGATTAGCCATCCTTTAACAAGAATTTATCTGATTTATTTGCTTTTTTATGGATTTGCGTTCATTAAAAAATGCATCGGTCAAAATGTTAAGATCACGTGATTAACTGCTATTTGATTTACGGAAAAGTACATGTACCTAATATCAGTCATTAAACAATCACCTACAAACAATTTATTATAAGACTTAAATCTATGTCAGTAGCATTTGTCAAACACAACATAGCTAGCGCAACAATAATGTGCTTATGAACCTTCATTTGGTGGTGTTTATGGTATATCGTATATATTCGTGTTTCTTACCTCTTAGATATATGCCGCTTCCATTTAACCACAATTCTTTCAAATTGTGGCACGATGACAGGTTAAACTCAAAATAAGATGTAAGCTCGCCAAGTGCAGGTGAACGAATGAAGTCATTCGTAACATCTAAGACCTGGACATTGGACGTGTTTGTAGACCATATGTAGCTTAAATCTCTTATGTTGTTTTCATCAATATAAAAGTGACTGAGCTTCAGCTGTATGTAATCCTGATTGTTGGCTGATGCCTCTTTGATTCCAGACGCAATGATTCGATGAAACTCACAGCGACACAAAGGAGACTCACTGGCAACACGTAAATCAGGGACATATTGATTCATCAAAGCTGACAGCTTATTCGCAGCGGAGATGTTGATTCCACACAAAAATATGAAAACTTGCGATATTTCGAGATATAAAGTGTTGTTGCATTTAAAGGGGCCGTCCAACATATTGGTAAATTGACAAAATTAAAAAAAGTTGTTTCATATTCGCAAATTTTCGCGTTTGTTATGATATTTTTGAGGAAATAATAATACTGACCATTTACAATGCTCTTAAATATCCATTATATGCATCTTTTGACGATTTGAACCTCAAAATCATAAAGCGTCGTTCGACGCGAAACGATTGAATAATTTGGAAAGTTCTGTTATTGTCGCTATATTTTGTAAAACTACGAGGATTGCTTATATATGGTATAAAATACGGCTATCGTACATACTTGTCAGGATGGCCGAGCGGTCTAATTGGTTTTTACTCCAGGACCCCGATGGTCACTGGTTCGAGCCCTGATGAGGTTTACTTTTTTTTCCCTTTTTAAATTGTATTCTTGTTTTTTAACTGCAGATTTTTAGGTCAAATGTTTGAATTTATCAATATAGAGCATTTAATGACATGCTTCAATACATGCCAAAATCTAGTGGACAGTCCCTTTAACATAATAGCAAACTTGAAAAAATCAACCCCAACTTGTGATAAATATAAGAAAGTTATCGTTTAAATAATGTCTGGACCTTTTTAGTAAAAAAAATAATAACAAAATCTTGGCATGAATATTTCTCACCTTAGTATATTCAGGCTGAACAACTTTTTCTCAAATACATGTACATACATAATTATAGAGGTCAATTATCAAAACTGTAGTGTTCTTACTCATTTGATGTTGTTGCACATTATAACTGATATGNCATGCCAAAATCTAGAGGACAGTCCCTTTAAGATAGCTGGATATGACGTCATCAATGACGTGTGGATTGCAGGCGATATAATATGCTGAGAAATATTCCTGCACAGTTTTGTGAAGGAACGAGTTTGAGCTTCCTGTCCGACTTTTGTCTTTCCTGTTAGTAAATATTCCTGCATTGAGCGCGAATGTCTTGCGGAGTGTAAACTCGTCCAGAGAAAAAAAGTTTGACAATGAAATGTCATTGAAAACAATAGACGATTCTTTCTCAATAGAGAATAGAATTTTACACGCTACTTCAGCTAGCTTATCTAAGTTTTCAATGTTTGGCTAAAGGTAACTTGTGCTTGAAAAACAGTGCACTGGTGGCGGGTTTGAATAGTTAAAATAACCAGTCGCACTGTTAGCCTTTTTACAAAGGCTTTCAAGAAGAGAAGTGTACAGTGCACATAATGACGATCCTTTCAAATTTTCGTCCTTCTCAATCGTGTTTTACCAGGTACATATGACCAGCGTGTACAACATTGGTGAAGATGATAACGATTGTAGCTTACGATATTTGATGAATGAATCAAATCTTAAGGCAGTCTCTTGTATATCCTTCGTATGGTCAATTATGCATCGAAGTATATTTTCCTTAAATGCAAACGGATTGCTAATCCCCTTGATTTCTAACAGACTGTCGATTTGTGAATTCTTGATACGTTCATCAGCTAGTTTCCATGGTCGAGATGTTGTAAGTATCGTGCACGTGTCGTTTTGAAATCCAGCCAAGGAAGGTTCAGCTAGGTTAGTAACATCACTAAATGCAAACGGATTGCTAATCCCCTTGATTTCTAACAGACTGTCGATTTGTGAATTCTTGATACGTTCATCAGCTAGTTTCCATGGTCGAAATGTTGTAAGTATCGTGCACGTGTCGTTTTGAAATCCAGCCATGGAAGGTTCAGCTAGGTTACTACCATCAGGAGACACCCATTCATCTAGCCCTTCCCGTACTACGAGGCAAATTTCAGTGTTCATTATTTGTGTGAGCAGTTTGTACACATCGGTGCGTTCGTCTTCGGAAAATGTTGCATCAATAAGCTGCTTCTTTATCATCTGCGATACATCTGACTGACCTCTGGAATTTCTCAATGTGATGAAAAATAGGTACTTGAAATTTTGAACTGTTAACACGTCATTGAAAGCTGTAGTTCCGCTGGGAGATGCTGATGAAACCTCATTTTGACGGGACCAGTCATGGACTAACTTGGCTGAAAACGTAGATTTTCCGCTGCCGGTTTCACCTTGTAGGTATATACGCTGATTAGAATGATCATCTGTGTAAAATATTTGTTTGTATGTCAGCGCTTGTTCCTTTTTAACGCGTTTCCCATCTTTTTCGATTTTGATTCTGTGTATTTTTGGCGTTGCATATATATCTGCTATACGCTTGTCAAGACTCTGATCCAAGTTTGAAAGAGGAACATGGCCAGACGTCACATTGTAGTGTGCCATCAAACGTCGCCGAAAATCTGAAGAAAGAACAACGTAATTATTTATATACGTTAGTTGCTCAATATAGTTTTCTAGCCAAACTAGGGGTTTCTGATCCTGACATCTTATGTGAATTCACCGGATAGTATAATAGCGTCAGACTGGAAATGAGTTGATGAGATTGATTAGACGTCTGAGTAGAACGATTAAGGTTTAGCCACTAGACATATTTTCGAACTATTTTAATATGTAGACACACATGGATAGCTGAGCGAAATGCTTTGTACTGTCTTTATGATTATCTCTTATTGGAATGTTATCGATATGTCTAGTGATTTAAATACGATAATTTATTAATGACCATTGATTTTAATTGAATATGATTATGAGCAGGGCGGGTCACATTTTTACAGTTTGAACATTTGCATCACCTTGTTATACCACAATGTCTAAATAATTCACAATAAATTCACGCTGAACTTGAATTGTATGCTGTACTTATGAACTGTACCTGACATTGCTACATTAACTTAACATAAACATATCGTTGAATCGTTGCGCTAATAATCGAACAATTGTTTTAAATGAGCAGTCATAATAGCATTGACATTAATGGTTTGCTGTCGAAAATGCAATTAAATAACTAAGAATATGGTAAAAGATGATCAAGTTTTATACAAATGCTGAATGCTACCATTCATGAGTTTGATGTTATTGTTCGGTTTCTATCAGTGCAAAGTCAGACATACCTTTACAAGATTGCTCGTAGTTAGATTCTGTAGTTTTTCGACAATGTTCATCAAGTTCCTGTTTCCATTTTCCACTGTGTTCACTAAGTTCCTGTTTAAATTTCTCCGTGTGTGCGCTGAGGTCCTTTCTGCAGTTTTCAATGTAAATCCGCATCTCTTCGATAGCCGTCTCAGTCATATTTGCAACTTTTTTAAGTTTATCTTGTGCATCCTCTATCAAGTCAACAATTTCCTCCGTTGTTAGCTTTAGAACGTCGGTTTGTAGCTATACAGAGAAAACTATCTTTAAAAGTGTGTACGAAACAGACATGAGTTTGCACGTTTATGTTACATAAATATTGATACATATAAACTAGAATGTAGACGACTTGATTACATTAACGCACATATAATGCAACTCGCGTTGCTAGGTACATCCAATAATGATAAAGTTACATTGATCATCGAAGGATGTTATCCTTGTAAACTAAGCCAATTAAACGTATCTCACATCTATATGCTAGTATATGAGGGATCAATTGCAGATTTTTTTTTTATTTTAGACTACATCATCCATACATTTACCTGTGAGAGCCTTTTATTAAACAAGCAAAGAAAAACGCTGTATGTAATATAAATACGCGTACTTCATGCTAAGTTTGATAAACGCACATGCAAAGCCGGATTTTATTCACCACAACCGTTTATCCAATACCTTTGCTAATTTCCACACAGCCTCCTGCGCAGCAACGTCGTGTGCTAGACATGTTGGGTCAGTCAGCAGACTAGTCAGTTTTATGAAAATGCCCTGAAGATCTGTGTCTGTGACCTTGCATGTAGACGAATGTCGTACAGTTCGGCATAGTTCTCGCGCCTAAAAAAATGAGGTTAAGTTTTGATCATATTAATGTACTGTATTCCAAAAGTAGCATGAACTAACATTCCCGAACATATATGCATAGCGTTCATTTTTACAACTTTATAATACAATAATTTTTGTATTACAATATAATATGCTTAATGCAAAAAAAAACATTAATACCAACACATATGGTATTTAACTTTATTCTAAAATACTTTGTTTTCCACAATCAAACAAATGAAAGACATAACTAGTAACCGAATGATTAATACTCATTTAAATATAGTTTGATAGGAGAAGAGTGTTACAAAAATCATTTTGCAACTTCACTGGACGGACCAACGCACGGAAGGAAGGTCACGTTTAATTGTGCTTTACTTGGGGGACTTAATAACGGGATTCATTTAACATGGAAACCATATATTTACCTTTGTTAAAAGGCATGTCGATTGTGTTTTTCCCGAAGCTATGGGGAACGAAAACGTGTTATTGAACTGTTTGCAATTCATCATCAAACTGATGATTCCGTTGAAGTCTGTTTCTTGAACCGAACTCTTTTCAATATAACCGTCTGGGGGTAAATAAGCCTTAGCTATTTGCCAAGGACTTGATGCCCACTTGTTAGCCAATGTATTTTTCCATGAAGGGTTGGAAAATGTATGTTGCTTTGCAATTTCGACAAGGACTTTATAACAAACGTTTGCAGGACATGGTCTTGGTTGTTTAAACGCACTGTCATGCATCGATGAGCATAGGCTTTGTGCTCCTCGCTTATTGCATATTCCTGGTGAAGGGCATTTTAGCAAGTTTGCAATGTGACATCCACTACACGCGACTGCGCCACTTGACAAGATAGCATTGTATATATTGTCGTGAAGAGTTTTCGCCTCGTTTTCCACGAACTGCTCTAGGCCAGACTTTGCAATATCAATTGCCAGCCACGCCTTCAGCCAGTTCGTCCTTTCCGACTCAGTGAACACATCGGCTAGACTCGCCATAACGTTTTAGTTAACTACATCGTAGAAGGAAATCAAGGTTCGGAAAAAACACTTTGTGGCCTCAGTATCACCTGTAAAACACAAATGTCAATTACGTCTCTCCAGTCATATGCCATAATGGGAATGCTATTTAATACTTTTTAGATTGTGTATGTGATAACGACAATAATTAGTCATATATAATATTGATGATATTGATGGCAGTGGTGAGTAAGATGTCGATAGTGAGAACGACGGTGACTGATTATTATGTGATATTATGATGATGATAATGAAAATTATGATATTTATGTTATGATGATACGTTTAAATAAGTTACGACAATGTGTTAGGCATGAAAAAGAGAAATCAAGCAAAAATGAAACCCATAACTATGAAACGCTTTGACTGTCTTCTGTTTTGTCGCGATATGTTTCATTGAAATGATATTGGTTATAATAGTTTATTTTATTACATATTAAGAGTTTGTCATGATAGTATGAGTGTCTGTTTTTTTATGATTATATTTTATGTGTGAATCACTATGTTTTGTTTCTATAACTTCATGTCCTGCGTTATTAACGGAAGTCTGTTTGCATATAGTGTGCTGTTGATTGTTTAGTACTATCTTTCCTTTTTTATAATGACATGCTGTATGGTTATAATGGTACATAGTATGTTGTAGGTGAATAATTGTATGGTGTATTTTATAGCGGTGTGATGTGTGTGAATAATTTAATGTGTGTTTGTTACACTGGAATATTGTGTTTGAACAATGGTATGTCGTGTTATAATTAATATATGTTGTTTGTTTATAATGAACGTATGTGTGTTGATTGTGATATATGTTGAGTTCATAACGGTTGTAAGTGTATATTTAATGGCATGTTATTTTTATATCATGGACTGTTGTGTGGTTATAAAACTGTAAGGTGCACATATTTAAGTACGCAGTGTGGTTTTCATGGTAATATGTGGTTTAATATATACCCGTCTTACCTTTGATTCCATAATGTTGTTTTGCATAGACAGGCATAATATGTCTCTGTGACTTTCTGTCTGCAGTTCATGGTGATGACGTCTTTTGGGTTTTCTATTCAATCCCTAGATAAATGTTAGGGATTAGGCGCCGAATGTGTTAGGCTGCTAAATCGTATTATCTTACAAAAAATGGATTATTTGTGATAAAAAGACATTGTACTGACTTCATTTTTGCTGTGGATGTTATTAAATGTGTGTGCATCATGAATATCAACTTTGTTTTTGGAATTTTAATTGTGTTTACAAAGTATTTGTGCCTAAAACAATTGGACAATAACAATAACAAGGATTTGTGTTGTAACTGGGTGAACACCTTTTCAATGCATAAACATACGGATTACCCTGGGGGCTCAGATGGATTATCATATACCGCAAGTGAGCTGATAAGATTTCGCTCACTACCTAGACAATGGATTAAGCCTGAGCAACAAGTTTTAGCCAGATTAAAACGTTTAGGTATACTGAACTTTAGAAGAACCCGGTCAGGAGACAAAAAACACACTCTACACAACAGAAATAGAAAACAAATTGGTGTAAATACTTCAAATTTGATATACCCCAAACGATGCAATACTCTTGACAATTTTACAGAGAATGTTACCTGTCTGACTTTAAATTGCCGTTCATTAGTCAGGAAAGATGTACTCGTTGGTCAAATGCTCCGTGAAGACAAAACTGATTTTGCTCTTTTAACTGAGACCTGGTATTCAGACGAAAAACAACATCATTTCGAAACATCAGATTTAAATCAAAATGGTTATAAAATTAGTGTTGCAAATCGAAGAAATAGGATAGGAGGTGGTGTTGCTCTGACTTGCAAAAGTAGTGTTAACATGCGTAAAATGTTATCAGGCACAACCCAAAGCTTTGAGTACGGAGTTTGGCAGCTGATTTTCAAAAATATTACCATAAATTGTGTTGGTGTTTACAGACCTCCATCTTTGGCTACACCTGTACAGTTTGTGAGCGATTTCTTTCAATTTCTAGAAGACATTGTCTCAAAATATTCAAACCTTTTGGTCATGGGCGATTTCAATTTGCATATACATGAAGATAGTAATGCAATCTCAGAATTCAACAACTGTTTATTTGCCATGGGATTGAAACAACATGTACATTTCCCTACCCATGTACATGGCCATAGTCTTGACCTAGTCATAACTGAAGTTGCAAACGGTGTAGAATTACTTTCTTGTGAACCTGGCCCTTTCATCTCTGATCACTGTGCTATCAAAGTAGTTACGAAAGTGAAAAAAGAAAATATAATCAGCAAATCTGTAGTTTTTAGAAACTTCAAAGACATGGATAATTCTGAATTTGGGAGTGATCCGGCTAAATTGTCAATCGAATCTGACTCTGTCGAAGCTTATGTCCATCAGTTTGAGGATGAAATCAAGGGACTTCTGAATAAACATGCTCCCATAAAAGAAAAAATGCAAATTTATAGATCCCCAAAACCGTGGTTCAGTGAGAATATTCTTCACTCAAAGCGACTTTTACGTAGGTCAGAAACAATTTGGCGAAAATATCGTAAACCACAAGACTACGAAAACTACAAAGTATCGCTTCATAAATATCACTGCGAATTAAAGAATGAAAAGCAATTGGCACTCAGCCAGAAAGTACTTGAATCTAAAGGTGATTCTAAAAAGCTGTACAAATTTGTGTCGGAGCTTACGGGAAGCAAGTCTGAGAACCCGTTGCCAACTGTTCAAAATGAAAATACTTTAGCTGACACATTTGCTGATTATTTTATGCAGAAAATAGAGACAATCCGAGAGAATCTTAAAGACTTTGACAACTACACGCCGATTGCGAAACAGGTCACACAATTGGGAAATTTTGAAAAACTCACAGAAGATGAGATCAGAAAGATAATAAACCAATTACAAACAAAGTCCTGCGAGATTGATATCTTACCGACAAAAGTGTTAAAGTTGTTTTTGAATGAGCTTCTTCCAACCATTTCCAAATTAGTAAACCTTTCTTTGGCACAAGGAGTATTCCCTGCGAAGTGGAAACAAGCGGTAGTTAGACCTCTGTTAAAAAAAGCCGGCCTTGAATTGACCTTTTCAAATTACAGACCAGTGAGTAATTTGGCATTTCTGTCAAAAGTAATTGAAAAATCAGCACTCTATAGATTAAACAAACATGCTAGTGAAAATGATCTTCTCCCAAAGAACCAATCTGCTTACAGACAATATCACTCTTGTGAGTCGGCATTACTAAGACTTGTTAACGATCTCCTAGCTGCAATGGAAAACCAAGAGGTAACAGCACTCATTGCACTAGACCTTAGTGCTGCTTTCGACACCGTAGATCATGGCATACTCTTAGATGTCTTGAAAAGTCAATATGGCGTGTGTGGTGCGGCGCTGGACTGGATGGACTCATACTTGCGGCCGCGAAGTTGTTGTGTAAGTGTGAACGGATGCATGTCAAAACCACGTGAGTTAAAATGCAGTGTCCCACAAGGAAGTTGTTTGGGTCCTTGGCTTTATCTCACATATGCAGGAACAATTTTTGACATAGTACCCCCTTCCATCTCTGTCTATGGCTTCGCAGATGACCATACTGCCAGCAAACGTTTCAAACCGATTCTATCGGAAGAAACTGAAGCCATCAACGAACTCCAAGATTGTGCACAAGAAATAAACAACTGGATGAACAGTAATAAACTCAAAATGAACGCTTCAAAAACTGAATACATAGTGTTTGGAAGTCGCCCTCAATTAAACAAGTGTAACACTCAGGATATTGATGTATGTGGTGACAAAATCAAGCGTCAAAGTAGCATCAGATATCTGGGCGCTTTTCTGGATGAAACGCTGAACTTCAAGGAACACATTAAGAGAAAGTGTAGATCTGCAATGTTGAATTATTTTAAAATAAAAAACATTCGTAAATTCTTAACGCAAGACGCTACAGAAACACTAGTTCTTTCTTTAGTCATTTCACATTTGGACTACTGTAACGTTATTTTGTACGGCATCTCCCAGTGTGAATTGGCAAAATTACAGCGTGTTCAAAATATGTGCGCAAAATTGGTTTTAAGCCGTAGAAAGAGCGACAGTTCAAAACAATCACTTCACGACCTGCACTGGCTGCCAATCAAGACTAGAATCGAATTCAAAATTCTTACATACATGTTTAACTGTTCAATTGGTAATGCTCCTGCCTACTTGACCGAACTTCTATCCACTCCGATTTCTAAACGTAATCTTAGATCATCAGCATCATCAATAGGCTGTTTTAATGTACCGTTCAACAAGAAAAGAACATTCAGTGATAGAAGCTTTGGAACTGTGGGTCCAAAACTATGGAACAACCTACCTTTGAGTTTAAGACAATGTACTTCAATAGACACTTTCAAAAAACAACTTAAGACATACTTTTTCGACGACTTTTTTGCATTATTTTAAAGGTTATACGTGATGTACCTTTGATAAATGTTTTGTTTAGACTTGTTTGATACTCGGCACTGTTGTTCGTTTTTTAACTTGTGAAGAGGATTGCCTCGCTCGCTTGTTGTTGATCGGTTTCTGTGTCACTCCATATTATTGCATGTTTTTTATTTGTGTTTAATTTTTGTTTTTATTTCTATTGTACAACGCCATTGAATATGTTTAAACGTAGAAATAGGCGTTCAATCAAATGCTCAAGTTTCAAGTTTCAAGTTTCAAATGTTAGAGTAATTTAAATAAATAGGGAATGTGTTGATCTCTTGATATGGAAGACGTGTCTAGCACTTCGTCACTTCATGGTGATGACATATATCAAATTTTAATTCAATTGCTTGCAAAATGTAGAGGTTGTTCGCTCAACAAACTTAGAACAAGTGCTTCAACAATGACACTGGCAAAGTTCAAGGGCAAATAACACAGGATTACTTTGTGAATTACTATGTATCGCACATCTACACTTCATGTTTATGACATATTTCACGTTATTATTCAAAGGCTTGAGAAATGAACAAGCACTTCGCTCCGAGATCGTTTACATTTTTATGCATAACAATAGCTTAGTCCAAGGGCACATTAATCAAAAACGTGGATCGCTGGGCATGAACAGTTTACTTTCACATCTACACTTCATGGTGATGACATAGATTAAGCTGTAATTCAATCGGTTGAGAAATATAGAACTATTTTTCTCCACAAGCGTAATTCATTGTATATGGACAAATCGAAAAGTCAACTAACTAACCAACAAACGGAGCAACTAACTGACCGACCGAGAGCGTTACTCCTAAATACCCCCTGTCAAACTGCGTTTTCGGGGTAAAATGGAAGAGATAATAGTCGCCAGAAGACAGTCGAAGCATTCCATGGATAAATATACATCATTGTTTTGCATAATGAATAGCATTTATCATACCAACTGACCACTAGATAACTGCTCATCCATACCTTAGTTATAATATGTGTAGGGGTAAATAATTGCTAATCGCTGCATAATCCAATCATTTAAATGCAAATTTAATGTTACTGCAAGGCGAGGCAATTATGGTCTTTCTACTGGTTAATTGCACTGTCTACTGGTTAAGTACATGTCATAACAATCAACGTACGTTAGTTGTTATTATGGCTTGTTCATTTTGTGTTTTATAATATAAATAAATAAAAAAAAATGTACACAACACACAAGCTGGGTTCTTACTTGTCCATTTAATATGTTTCTCTCAATAATTACTATAAGTACACAACACAATTGTAATTCAGTCTTTCTACATAATTTATTTACACAGTGTGTCTTAAGTATCTCAATGGTTTCGGAAAGGTGTCGCAAAGTTTTCACAAAGTTGTCAAAGCCTTGAAATTACATTTTACAGATATTACAGAATGATATAAATAAATTAAAATAACCAATCACACTACAGTACATGATCATAAATAAATAAACAACTATAAATACATATCCAGTGGCCGTCAGTTTAAGGCATCCGCTGTATTGGAGCACAATATCACGACAACTTATAATAGATCAAACTAACATTGTAATCATAATATTAATCTTTCAAATAATAAACCATACGATTCTGAACTTTATTTAGAAACCATTCAACAACAAAACATACCAATTGTGGATTGGCCTCCTCGGACAGCTTATGACTGAAACCTGGTCTGCAGATGATCCCCAGTGATGTGTTACTGCAATATTAATCCATAGGTGCACGCAGACAGTAAAGAACGTGATATTTGGTATGACTGTTAACAACATAAAAATATGCTGCCACCACGAAAACTACCAGCGTAAGAGAAAACAACCAACACTACCGACAAAAACACTGTTCAATGGCCATCTAGACTAACATTTTAATAATACATATACTAAGTTAAAAACCAACATACCTTTATGGAAAACAGATTAAAAGAGAAGAATTATTACTGCGACCAATATGGCAAACTGCTTTTCCGCAAATCGTGATAAATGCTCCTCTTGCTTTACACATACTCAACATAATCGATAAGGTTACACCCACATATTAAACAGTTAAACCAGTTACATTATCCGCGCACAACATACACTTATTAAACTTATTAAACATTTATTTTAAGCCACCCTCAACACAAATTCTGACTTTATTAATGTATGCATACTGTAAGGAATCCCATCATCTATTTGCTGTCGGTTTTTCCATAAGTCTAAAAATAGATCATGGGAAAACACTTTAGGTTTCCTGTTTAATCATATATATAACACAAACTCAATTTTAATCATATACAACTTAAATGTATACATACTGAATCGAGTAGTCTTCATTGAATAGTTAAAACGTACTTTTGTATAATAAGAATCTATATTTGAAACTTAGAATACGTGTAAAGTGTTTACATATCCGTTCACATATTTTGATTCATTTCAAACGATCACGTAGTAGCTAGATAAGCTGTTAATGTAAATAGTATATCTAACCTTCACATAAATTTGTTTTAATTTCCTTTTTAACGATAAAGTTGTGTACCAACTTCCGAATAAAATTTCATTCCGGAACAGGGGGTAGATCGTACGCAAGTTACTGTTGTGGCGTAAGTGAGAAAAATATTAACTATTGTTCAAAATGGCGGCCAACGGCTGATATTTCGATTTTTTCGCCTGAACTTTTGAAAGGTTTGTACATTTACCATACTTATTCGACATTATCCATACGCGCAAGATGTGATACTGATAAATATTTAACCTCGGTATAAATCCTGTAGCTGCATTATCAATATTAAAAAAGTGATTGACGACTTAATACGCAAGTTCCTGATTGTTTACGATTGACACGGCTCATTGTTTGTGCATTTTTAGGTCATATATAAGGTTTTCTCAGCAGTTTTCATGGAAAGGTGGACTCAAGAACCATCATAGTGTCCCTTGCCTGAACACCAGGATGCTTCCAAAAGGCAATCGCACTATATGCATCAAAATTCGAAAATTAACCCCCATTTTCATAACTGTTGAGCACAGTAACCCCACTTTCCGTAACTGTTGTTTATGCAAAAGTCAGAGTACAACAATAAAAAAATTGAATACCGAATTAAATACGCACGTTTAGGTTTGCTTTGTTAATTAGTGATGTGTCACTATAATTTCTGGAGTCACACTAAAATGTACGGTGGCATAGGACATATTTTTTACAATACATGTACGGACGTATTGCTTTCATGTGCGCACGAATTGCTTTCACATGCTCACGAATTGCTTTCACGTGCGTACACTATAGTGAATACATGCGCACGTATTCACCTATACGTTCACATGCATTAACGTTTACGTGCGCACGTATTAATGTTTATGTGCGCATGTTTTACGTTCTGCGTGCGCACTTGTTACTTTTTCATTGATCCATTTATCACATGCGCACGTATTGCTTTCGTGTGCGCACGTATTGCTTTCACATGCGCACATATTGATTTCACGTGCGCATGTATATTTTAGAAAACACCTGCGCATTCATACACACCTGCGTGCGCACGTATTCACTATTACATGCACACGTAAACAATACGTAAAACGTGCGCACGTATTTGAAAACAATGCCCATGTATCCTCTATACATCTCTTTAGGGTGGTCGGTAGTTTAGTGGTAAAACACTGGTCTACCATTCCAGCGGTCGTGGGTTCAATCCCTGGCCGGGGCACTGGACATTTCAGAAATGCTTCAAGTGTTTCCCACCCAACTAGAGATGTACTGGTATGAAACCCAGGTAATTCTCGCGTGTATCGGTGCTATACACTGAGCACGTAAAAGAACCAAGGGATCTATTCGCAAAGAGCTAGGGTATTGCACCCGGATTCCTTGTATCTCAAAAACTGTCTCTTATACCCGCTGTCTCTTCAGCAAAACCAAAGGACCCCATTGGAAATAAGTGCTTGCACTTTCATGGGTTATCCTTGACTGCAAGGTCAAAATAAATACATACATACCGCCGTGAAATGGGTTAAACCTTACAATAAAACAATATTAATCCATATCGTGCAAAGTTTTCAAACCTATAATACTTCACACAGTTACGACACATTGTTAGTACTTATTGTGCATGGACAAATATAGTGGAAGTCATTTAATGTGTAATCAAAGCAGTCTTGCAAAGTCATTTTCGAAATCGGTGTGCCTTTAATCACATTTGGTGAATTATTTCATGTTTTATTATTACAGATGTCATCGTCCAACGGAGAGTACCTTGAATGCGAAGTGTGCGGTGTTGCTTCATCGAGCGCATACTCTTTAAAGAGGCACATGCAGCTTCATAGTGGATCCACCTACGTGTGCGATTTTCCAGGGTGCGGTAAAACATTCAAAACACACCCGTTCCCCCACCGATAGTCCAAAACTTTGTAGTCAGTGTGGGAAGGTGTGCACTACGACGTTTTGGCTAAACAAGCATGAGAATGAGCTGCACTTGGGCAAGGCATCGACGTATTCGTGTAAACTGTGTGCGGAGCCATGCCAGTCAAGATACGCGTTTCAACAATATATAAGTACACATTCTAATGAAACAGATATTCATCTGTGAAATATGCTCGAAGTAACATGGTGTTTTATACTAGGAGTCGGCATTCTGGAAATGAGTGTTTTATTTTTGTATACTTGAAGTTGTTTGCTTTTATTTACCAGTATGAATATACCAATTATATGTGATTTTGTTATTTGTCTGTGATAATAACACATTGATAATCAAAAAAGAGCGTATACATTGTATTTGGATTTCGGCATACATATTCATTTTAAATATAATTGAAAAAGGGAGATTATTTTAAATGTATGCAATGGTTTAGTATGGTTTTTGGTTGATAAAGCATATTTTTATGGCATTAATAGTGTTAGTTAAGTTTCATATTAGTGACATGAACTATGAGTTAATTATGTAATATACTTTTCAAGTCGTTTAAAATTTGAATGGAATCCGAGTGTGCATACATTTAATTGTGATACATATCCCTCAAAAGCGTTGTGATACTCATTACAAATAGTATTGTGCTTTTATGTTTCGTTATAATTGTTTAAACAGAAACACCGTGTGTGTTTACATGTTTATAGGCAATTTACATTAATTTGAATTTATTTTATAATCATTATTAGTTGTTAATAAATATAACAATAAATCTAGTACATTTTGTTATGTCTTATGAGTATGGAACGGCTAATGTGTAGTATATTATACAGATGTATGCATTCATGTAAAACACAAACGTGAACATTTTTACGCAGCAATTCAACTCACACAGAAAAACTTCGTAAATTATAGTTCGCTGTAGTTGTCTCGCGGATTTAAATCGCAAAACGGATAAAACAATTTTACTGTGCCTCACACGTATTAGTTACTTACTTTTAATCTCATACTGATCAATACTATGAGACCACTTACATAAAAAACAAAACCTCGTTATGTGAGGTTATTTGTCTCTAATGTACATTAGCTGACAAAACTTTTCTATGATTTCCGGGAAACGAATATTGTTTCCACATTGATTTAAAGGGACTATGACATCTAAAGTGTATTCATAGATATAACAAAGTATGGAATAAAGTATAAAAATAAGCTTTTACTTAGACATATCTTATCAAATATAACACAAAACAAAATGATGAATGTTAAATTTAAAAACAGTTGGAAATCCGATGGTACCGGTAGGTTAATGTCAGACTCCTCGGGGTCGTAGTAACCCAGGTCACTGTGGCGTTCCTTCACTCTTCATTCATGGGTAAATCCTGGCATATATCTAATAAACTGTCCTCGAAGTAATCGTTTTCCGGTCCAGAAGAACTCCTTTGTTTCTTCGGAATACCGTATGGCAGAGGTATTCGAACCTGAGTCTGTCAATGTTAATATCCAAATCTTGATTTTCGAATTCCACAAAACACGAAGTATATTAATTGACAAAGTGGTATTCGTTATTTTCCTGTTTGCCGAATTGTAATTTCAGTTTTGTCACATAAGTTACAGATTGTCCTTGCGGTGATGTTTGTTCGTTTGTTGTCTGCGCCAAAGGGGTTTTTAGGAAAAAAAAAACTTGGTGTTTTGGTGACAGGAAACGTTGCCGACTTGAAGTTTTCGGTGTATAGTTAACCTTTTAATTTTTGCATACAGAACTGGTGTTTTAACAACGCATAGTCGTTTGGCTGCAGGTGATTTAATAGGCATTTTGTTCGATCAGATTGTACAACAAATACACCATTGTATTTTGACCTTTTTTATACCGACTTAGTCGACTCTTGATTTGGTACCGTATCCTTCTTCAAAAACGTCCCCTGAAATGTAAATTGGTAAAGTATTAAGACGTGTTTCCAGTTACACAAAGTGCAAAAAAAAGCTTCGACTTAAGAACATTTCTTGGTGTGATGTGTGTACATTTGCTATGATACCGTCACTTTCACAAATGTCTTATCTTATACCTGTTTCACAATTTTGTGTTTAATCTCAAAGCTAACTACGCCGTTTATAAAATAATTTATATATCGACTACCTATCATACCCTTTAAATACCAAACAAGCAATGTTTTTCGCCTTAATAACAGTTAAACAGCGCAGATGAAAACATCTGGGTATTTTTTTTAAATATGGTAACAAAAAAGAAATAAAATAATATTCTAAAAAGAAATTTAAAAACAAATTCAGAAACAGTGACGATAAACATTTTTTTTACCCAGTCAAGATTTTATCAATTATGTATTCATGTTTATAGTAATATAATAGATACGCTTTGAGGTCAATTCAAACTTATTGTTATGTGTAACTACTAGTATATGAGAAAGTGGAATTTGAATAATTTAAACTAAAAGAGAACTACGGAATTCAAGTAAGTGATTAACATGGGCGTTCTAACGATATTTGCGCATAACGGCAAAACAGTATTATACAGCATTTAAAAATGAATTGCTTATAATAAGAATTAAGTGTATATCCTGTACAATAGAAATGTCTTTATATGAATCAACAAAATACAGTTGCATTTCCCTGGAACATTTGACTGTTTTCATAAGTGGTCATCTATAATATGAACGATGGTATCTTTAAACGCAGAACGCTAAGTTTTGAGAAATGGGATGGTAACTGCACAAACACATCTTTATATAAATACATTAATGCCTTGCATATGTTTCAAAATATAGAATTTTTTATCCACTTTTCATTCTGCTCCTTGAGCAATACAATGATTAAGGGCTATTGCATGGCCAATCTTAGTATTCCAAGTATACTGACAAAACATTGTCCTTATTTCAGGACTAGCCTGGACTCATGTACACATACCAAGTGTGCTTTTTGCATAAACAACAGTTACGGAAAGTGGGGTTACTGTGCTCAACAGTTATGAAAATGGGGGTTAATTTTCGAATTTTGATGCATATAGTGCGATTGCCTTTTGGAAGCATCCTGGTGTTCAGGCAAGGGACACTATGATGGTTCTTGAGTCCACCTTTCCATGAAAACTGCTGAGAAAACCTTATATATGACCTAAAAATGCACAAACAATGAGCCGTGTCAATCGTAAACAATCAGGAACTTGCGTATTAAGTCGTCAATAACTTTTTTAATATTGATAATGCAGCTACAGGATTTATACCGAGGTTAAATATTTATCAGTATCACATCTTGCGCGTATGGATAATGTCGAATAAGTATGGTAAATGTACAAACCTTTCAAAAGTTCAGGCGAAAAAATCGAAATGTCAGCCGTTGGCCGCCATTTTGAACAATAGTTAATATTTTTCTCACTTACGCCACAACAGTTACTTGCGTACGATCTACCCCCTGCGGAAGAAAACGCGACGCTTCCTTTGAAAACATAGTTACTGTTTCCATAGTTTTGCCATATGTATATGGATTGTATGGTCATAGTAGGCCTTACACCACGACATGTCAACTTACAATTGTTAAATATGGAAAAAGGACAATTAGGGTACAATAAATATATAATGTGATGTAAATCTACAAACAATCGGGCGATTATATTTTGTACTCCAAATCTAATTCATAAACCTTATTGACGTTGTTCCCAAAATATGGCGGTCTGTATCACAATAATTATATCCACGGCGAATTGTTGTTTACAAGCACAATAGTTTTCTACGTGGGATCACCAATAGCTACATTATATAACCAATGTTTTTCGAACCTGGTCGCATACGGCCTTGGTAGTTGGATATGTAAATTGCACCGTTAATATCGACAAGTGTTACCTATGACAACATGACTTAACTATTTATAGAGCATCATTAATCATTGATCTCAAATCCTGGTCGATAATTGCCACAATTATTTGCTCTTAACATATCAATACTGATCTCCGCGCCTGGTTTAACATGGTTACAACAGTTGGCTTTTTAAACAGACCATTTTTTTACACATCTGGTCACGTTTTGTCACAGTACTTGGCTATTTAAATAGCACCGTTGATATACTTGTCTGGTCTGGTCGCAAAATGCCCAGTTACTTGGCCCTTTATATATTCCCATGGCATGCAACGCCTTCTGGCTGATGTTCACAGTAATTGGCTTTTTATATATCACCAATTTTCTTTACGCCTGATCGCTAATTGCCATATTAGGTGGCTCTTTAAATAGCGCCATTGATCTTCGTGCGTAGTCATATATGAACACAATATTTTGATAGTCAAACAACGCCATATATCTATCCATCTGATCTCATATGAACACAACAATTGCTTTATAAATGTCACAAAAATTCTCTACGCCAGCTCGCCTATGGCCTCAGTGGTTGGCTATTTTAAAATCACCATTAATCTCCATGCCTGGTCGGCTATGGACAAAATACTTTTTTTTTCATAAATAATTAATTACATCAACGCCTGATTGTCTATGGCCAGAATACTTGAGCCTTTTAATATCACAAATATTCTCCTCGCCTGGTCGCCTATGGCCACAGCTGTTGTCTATTAAAATACCACCACTAATTCCCACACCTTTTCGACTATGACCTTTCTAGATGGCTATCAAAATATAATAATTGTTCTCCATGCATGGTTGCCTATAATCACAGTACTTTGTTCTGTTATATATCAACAATATTCTCTACGCACATTTGCGTATGGCCACAGCATTTGACTTTTTAAATAGAGCAATTGATATACATACCTGGTGATCTTTGGCAACAGTATTTAGCTATTAAAATATCGCCATTGATCTCCACGTTCCACAGTTCCTTGCTTTACATACACGCCTGATCGCCTATTATCGAAGTACTTGGCTCTTGCAGCATCACCAATATTCTCTTCGAATGAGTGGCTATGACCATACCAGTTTTTTTTAAATAGCATCATTGATACTCACATCTAGTCGCATATGGCCACATAAGATGACATTGTAAATAGCACCATTGATCTCGCCGCCTGGCCATATATGGACACGGTACTTTCATCTTTACATATTACAATTGACCTCTATGCATTGTCTTCTTAGCAACAGTACTGGGCTCTTTAAATATCATCAGTGTACTATATGTCTAGTAGCTAATGACCACATACGTTAGATATTTAAGAAGCACCAATACTATGATCAACGGGTATCGTATGGCCCCAGTAGTTGTCTATTCTAACAGAACCATTGATATCAACCGCCGGTCGCCACAGCAGGCTATTAAAATGCATTTTCGCTCGATGTTGTGCCGCCTGTTTGTGTCTTATTTTTAATTCAAAGACAATGTTCATAGTTAAGATCGCTTTTTAAGTATATTGCTCATCAACATATTGATATCAATGTCAAATTGTGTTGGCTTTTTCATGTGTACATTCAAAGACGTTGTCTACTAAGTATTTTATCAAATGGTGAGTTCTACGTTTATATATACTTCAAATATTCCCCGCAATAACGTATATAATACCAATTTTTATTGACACCCTGTTGTTGTCACTGTGAAGCGACCCTTATTAAACTATTGATACGTAAGTGCTGAGAGATTTAGATAAATATTTATGTTGGATCACTCCTCTGGTTAAAATACGACATGAACTTTTCAGACATTTCTTTCACGTTATCTTAAAATTATATGAGATTATATGTCTTGCAATGTCTAGTTGCAAATGAGCGCAAAACTATTGTATCTTCATATAGAAATGTGAAACAGATACAAAAGCTTTACGCTAAACGCTCGAAATACTCGTATGCATATAGTGATCAGGGTCAAAGACTTTGGGGATTTCTATACGAATATACACTTATCCTGTTATCGTCCTTTTGGCGTTAATGTATAGTTATCACAAGCATATCAATGGATAAGGAGCATATTTAAAGGGATTGTCAACCACGAATGACGAAAACAGAACAGTTCCAAAATACCGTATTTTTTACAATTATTAGTTTATATTGATAAAAATATCACGATTGTTATATTACATGCAATGAGTAAATAATGATGCACGCATGATTTAATTCATGTAGCATTGATGATAAATATAATAATCTACAGTTGTTCAACTGACGTTATATACATATGCCGATTTACTTAGCAAATACAAAACAATCAAGATGAAGCACATGTAGTGTAATAATCCTCATTATATATTAAATACAATACAAATTAAGTAAGTAGAAAGTAAAACGTAATCATGTTTATATATAAATACATAATACAGGGGCGTATCTGCTATTAGGCACAGCAGGCCCGGGCCTACATTTTTTTTTGAAACATGAACAAAATTAAAATGCTTTAACTTCGAAAAACGTAATAAAATGTTCACCCTGAGGGGTAGAGGTGTTAAAAATCTGCATTTCATAATGACATAATCATCAGACAATGTATTCTGGTCGTGTTCAAAGGACATAACAAACCAGAACAACAGTCTAAAGAGTAAAACATGTCTTCGAGTAAAATATGATGTTTTTTAGAGAGTATAGCCCTTCATAACTCAATTATTTAGTATAATGTAACATACAGTAAGTTGGAATCGATTATCGTTGGATATTTTATTGGATAACCCGAATGATGAACAGATGAATCAAATCTACACGATTTATGAAAGCGACATAGACTCGACTAGAGATGCATTTGCGGGCGAAGCTCGGCGCTGGAAGGTACGGTGGAACAACAACGTTCAGACGCCTAGCACTCTTATCGATACTCTGGATGTTACACCAAAGGCAGCATACCCGGCTATACACCGTGTACTAGCAATCCTGCTAACAATGCCAGCTACCTCAGCCTCGTGTGAGCGTTCCTCCAGTGCTATGCGACGTATCAAATCGTACATGAAAAGCACCATGTCTGGTGAAAGGCTGTCTGATTTAGGACTCCAACACATTCACCGAGAAACGGATGTTTCGATCGATGAAATCATCAACACATTTGCCTCGGTGAAGTGCAGAAATATAGATTTCATGTAATTGATGCACTTGTTAGAACAATTAGTGTAATAGATCGACTATAAGTAAATTTTACACTAAACACGTTATGGTGCCGTTATAGACACGCCGACAGTATTATTGGAAAGAACTCACATGGTTTGACTTGTGAATAAGTGGAGTGTTACACTTTTAAATGTTTCTCTGTTCCATATTGTTTTAAAATTGAGTTCTCTGGTATAAAGATAATACAGTAACATTTAGTTCTCTGACATTAAGATAAAACAGTAAACTATCAAACAAAACAGGCCAAAGTCTTATATTTTCTTATCTTATTATTTGTCTAGATATGCTTTAAATCTCACCACAGGCGTTATAGGATTTAAACAAATTCAGGGGGAGGAACCCCGGACCCCACGTTTTTATGTATCATATTCGGGCCTTCAGCTCAAAAAACGCTAGCTACGCCCCTGCATACATACAAATTTAAATATCGCTCTATATGCATATAAATAGATTATGACGTCGATCATATTTTCAGTAAATCGTTATCTGTGTTCGTGAATGTGTGTTATCAAAAATTGCGTATAGTTATATTTTGTAGACGATCTTAGGTGTGACTGTCCATTAGTCATTGAGTAAGGAAATATATTTTTGGTAAGTTGATACATTTTGTCATTTTGTTAGCTCTTAGAGTATTGATAAATTAATCAACATAAAAATTACAAGAGAACCTAATAATTAAAGTGGTGAAAGTAACTTACTAAATGACCTGCTTTGTTTTGAAGCAATCTCTTAACTAATTACCATACTGCCAATGGCCATGTATACACAACAAATGCATAACGAAGCTTACTATTAGAAAATATATTACTTTATAATTAAATAAAATGGTATAATCACGATAGATCTCGTACAATTGTATACAAGCGGTTAATACATAATGAAAACAATTACAGCAAGACAAAACACGTAATGTTGAACAAAATTTACTCACTATCGATTTTTACTTTTGCAGAAAACTTGTCAACTCTAGTTTTGTTAGCATGGAAAATAAACACGAATTTATCGGGCATTTGTGTGGTGTTTGTGCATTTTGTCAACGTGATGGAGCTCACAGATGTGCCAAGTGTAAAGGCGCTTGGTATTGCTCGAGGGTATGCCAAGCTTCAGACTGGAAGCGTCATAGGCCGGAGTGCAAAGGAACAAGGACGGAACAACAAAAAAGGTGCATTAAAGCTGCAAAGGATTCAGATATCCCCAGTATAAAACAACTGTCCCTTGATGAACCGAAATCGATTCATGACCGAAATAAAGACACATTAGGTACGTTATAAATTATGATTATGATACTGGCCATCGAAATATAGCAGAAGCTTACAGCCGAACAAAAGCTTGATATGAACAGGACATTTATAGTAGAACAGATATAGAAAGAGCGGCAAATAATATAAGCAAATTTGGTAATCTTATAACTTAATCAGAAATGGCTAAAGATACATACACACCAATTGACGAACTGAGAAAGGAATCTGCTGAAAGAAGTCGTTCCTGTTGTTTTTGTTTTTCAGACCAAACAAAGCAGCCTATCGATTCGCAATTTAAAAATTGCAAACGATGCAATATTATGAGTTACACCCAGAAATGCGCTAGGTGCATGTCCGTTTTTTATTGCTCTAAAGCGTGCCAGAAAGAGGATTGGAGTTCCCATAAAAAGCTATGTCAAAGGGTAAGTACTTGAAGTCTTCGGAGTTCATGCTAATAAGTGTAGATATTATGTAAACTGTTTCTGATATTTGTAATTTATAACAGTTTGTTTTGGTTTGCGTGTCGCGCACATTGTAATAAGCTGTGTTGTTATTACTAGTTTGAACTGCTTTTGCTAAATAAATAATAACATTTTATAACTATTTAGACCATCAGACTAACAGAGTTTTACAACGTTTTATTATCATTCTTGAATGAACTGTATTTTGATTTTGACCCAGTTGGGTTTACATCTTATCATGTTAAGATAACCTAAAGGGCAGACTATGAATAGTGTAAAGGCGGAGATCACGAATTGAATGTCGGGTCTCATTAGATAAAGCAAAATAGTTGAGAAGCATACGGCTCACATGTGCTTCAAATATAACATTAAATGTCGCTTTTAACATAACATGCATATAAAATAAATACAGTACAAATTTCAAGTTGTGCGAAGTGAGAACGCCTGGTAGAATTACTTTAATAACAAATCATCACTTTTCTCTCAAGCAATCAACTTTCCAATATAAATCTCGTCTACTGTAATCTAGTTAAGTCGAGTAAGAGAAGAATTTCACACAAGACAAGAAACGCGTGAAATAGTATTTGCTTATTACCCGTTCGCGCTCAGTATCAACAACAATATGTATGCAGTGTCAAAAAATTCCAATTCTATATACAATTAAAAAGAAGGGTAACAACAAACTGTACACAACTTACTTAAAGAACTAATGCTTTTGACACACGTATGTCCCCTAAGAGTCACACGCATAACCGTCTTTACTAGTATCTCTTTTCTAAAGACCGTGTCTCTTCCAACACAGGTCGTTCATACACGCATTCGCGCCTAGGTAGCACCAACAGAACGTTAAGGATGCGAACCTATGTTAACGTCACCGACAACTACTTATCTTAAACGAGAAACAAGACGTTCTCTAGTTCCCGTATAACTCAATGGTTTATCTTATAAATAAGTTAACTGCAACATTAGTATTTTTTTGTTCGCCAGGCAGACATTTATAATTTTCGTTTAAGACAAAATATAGGGCAGCGCTAAGATAACGTAACAAAATTGCACATGGCGACAGTGTGTACTTTTGCAATAACTACCTTATTTCATTATCGGTTTTGGTAAGTGTTACTTTTCGGATATGTATACAACAGTTATCTTAAAACAATTATATGTCATTCAATCTTTAATGAATTTACTAACTGAATTAAACGTCAACATGCAGTGAACGGAATGGTGATCAAGCACAAAAGTCTAAGGATAAACAAATCTTAACTACCGACATTTATTTCAAATTGCAAAATCAATGATTCAGATTACATGTGCTCTCTTTCTGCACTACTCATAACCATTGTTCTTGTATATGCTACTAAATTGTTTATAGCATAGCCATAATCAAGAATGTCTCTAAGAGATAAGTCAATTTAATACTATACTCATCAGCGCTAATAACAAAGTGCGACTTATGTTTGTCCATTAAATCTGTAAGATACATAGCTCAACGAATTGGCGATGATGGTAACTCAGACGCACCAGACGACGTCATAAACTGTCTCCACTTACTGAAATGTTTTATATTTGCATTTGCACTTTCGACTGCACGAGAATGTCCGCCATCTTTTACGTCAGCTCAAAAACAACATTCTCTGGAATAACATTTGCATGCGTTTCTTTCTTTGAATAACAATGGCCTAGAACGATGGGCCCATTTCCCCAACTAAGTTAGCCTAGCTTTTGTAATTTGAAAATAAATCGCATAAGCTTTGTAAACAAAAAAGCCAAAATCTAAATACATATATAAAGTAACGTATTTTATCTTTTTTTTAATAGCATACAATTTTGATACGCCTCGCGTTTTAAAATTAAGCAAACTATCGCGGTTTGCAAAACATAATCTTTGATACCGAATCTTCAAAAGACATTAACATTCGAACAGTAACATATATATACAAAAATTAGCAAGTGGACATTGCCTAACTTTCCATTTGTAACAATTAACTGATCAACTATATATGGCGGTTCGAAAACTGACGACATGCAACCATTTCGGAGAAATGATTAAACATATTTACTGGCGCTCGTAGTAAATTACTACCTGTACATTTAGTGCCAACTGTTATTCTAAAACGCTAAAAATAACTATTTCTAAGCGATGCATACATCACAAATATAGCAAAATAACAGTTTTGAAAAAAAAAAGAAATATATATGCAAAATGCAGTCCAAGTGTATTGTTTTTGCGCAACACAATGCATTATACCTGTTTATCAAAATTTTGCTATTAACGTGCATTTAAAGGTAGGCATATTTTGTATTTCCATGATTATTTGGGAAAAAAGTTTACTACTTTCGTGTGCTTCGCAATTAACCATGTATTTGACACTATCATAACTTGATCCCATTCTTTGTTTATAGTTAACCATTTTCACGCTGTTAAGAATCCGTTTTAGTTAAAAGATCGTTTGCTTTTCTGGTATCTAGTAACGTTTGTTTAATATAATTTGACGAGTTATCTTAATGAAACGATCATATGCCTGTTGTAATGCTGGAGTGGTAAAATAGATTGAAATTGAAAGAGCAATTCTACGCATTGTCCATTTTTGCAGGAATTCACCGACGACGAGAAAACAATAATTGCTGATCGTCTAAGAAAAAAGAGAGAACAAGCTCAGTACTTTAATAAAAATGTTATAGAAACTTGGTTTACATATGAACATAATAAACGATTTCTCCGAACGCTCAGTCCCGAGAAAGCATTACTGACAGCACTACGACCGCCTGGGTCACTTGGGGTAATATAATCTTATCTAATCAATCAAGACTGGTATTCACCAACCCATTCATAGCCTTACAAATAAAAACTGGACTAAAGACTGAACATTTTTCTTATTATTTCTCTGCCGTGTTAAATTATGATTCCAGTACTTTAAAAAACATTGCTACCATGAGGCGAAGCAGTTTTCCTGAATCGGCTGTAGTAAAACCAGTTTACCGCTCTCTAATTCATGTTTGTACCACACTCATCATGAAACTTGCTAAAATTTTAAAATAAATTGTGTTGTTATGATATCTTGACTGTGTTAAACATGATTCTGGTTTGTTTAAAAATATGGTTGCAAGATGTTAGGGCAGTCTTATTGTGAAACCTAGTGAACACTATCTTCCCAGAAAAGTTACGTTTCTTGGGGTTTCAAGTAAGTGCCTCATGGTCTTTGACCCTCTTGTTGTGTTTGTCGCGTGTTTGTACGCTGCACCTATTGCATATAGCTGTGGCAGACTATTTTGCATTCGGTCACGTTTCATAAATAAAAGACGTTGTGCATATAGCTGTGTACGAGTATTTGACAATCGGTCAAGTGTCGTAAATTAAAGATAAAGTGCATATAGCTGTTTCATACTATTTTAAAATTGATCACGTGTCATAAATAATGGGACATAATACATATAGTGTGTCAGACTATTTACCAGTCACTGACATAAATAACGGACATCCTGTTTTATTATGATTTCTCGTTAGACACACTTTATCATTTATGTTTGGTTTATCGAAAACGTGCACATATTATTCCCAGTAACTGAGGGGCTGTTTTGGCTTTGCCCTGTGATTGGCAACTGGTCATTTGTCTTGTTATTAAATATCATATGTTACTTGTCTAACTTTTAAACATGTTGATTTATCTCAGTTCCATTGTTTATATAATTTACAGAAAGCGATTGCGATCGCCAAGTGTCAGTTCCCTGATTTCGAAGTGTTAACAAGGTTTGTTAACATACCCAGAGAAACAATGCATTCATTTCAACGATTCATGATGGAGTCTCCATACATGCACAAATACGTCATTGTGGCGTTCATGCACAGGTACCACGAACATGTCATGCGACACGGAGCATATCTGAAGGTATAATCCAGAAAACTGAGGACAATATGTAATGTTTGAATATTGATAACCACACGCCAAACAAAACGCTGTCAGTGTGATTTTGGTGGTAACAGAAGTGATAAAACAATATTTGAATTAGAAGTAGATGTCTTCTGTTTAAAATCACCATTTATAGTATGACGCAATAAAATGTGTATAAGCCGTACTAGAAGAGTTAGTATCCGAATAAACATTATCAGCAACAACATTGGTAGTAGCAGCACTAGCAGAAACACTAGCAGAAGTAGTTAAAAAATGTTGTGGAAGTAGTTGTATCAAAATCATGAGTTAATGTTTGAACATATAAATATCGATACAATAAAAATAAAGGCCATTATTTCTTTACGTTTTTTTTCAGGACGATATTGACAGTGAAAGCAAGGTTGAATTCTATTTGGACCATGTCGGAGATAACCCCGCCCCTTTCTTTACCTACCCTATGGTGAAACCAGGCAATTATATATGTATAGTTAGACCACTCGTTCACACGTTTAGAGACGGGACTAGTGGGTTCAAAATTGAAGAACCTTCTAATGTGTGTATTTTTGAAAAAGACATGCTTGTGCAGGACAACCCTTTGTAAAACAGTTCAGATAGTTATTTGTTATTCTGATTGTTTATATGCAATTTGGTTGCGACCAGTGTACTGAATATTTTCCCACAATGTTACTGATCATCTGATTTATATGTTTAACTTTGAACGATATGATACAATGCATATATCTGGTATGTATTACCCCCATCCCCTTCCGATTCACTGGAGATGACAAAAAGTTTTCCCTACGTACGCCAATTCATCCGTCTGTAAAAATGGACCATTTTTCAAAAAAGCAATTAAAATACTGTGATAACAGTTTTTTAATATGTACTGATTCAGGTTAATTTGACGATACTGCGCGACGGAGTTGTATGTTTTTCACCAGATGAATGTTACTAAAGCAATGTTAATATTGTAATAATTTCATATCATAATGAACCTTTGGACATACATTAAACTCAAGTCAAAATGCTTATTAAATATGCTTTCCGGAAGGAGACTTTTGTACTTGTATTACTTGTAACTCTAAACGCATTGTTGATACACGTAAGCAATTATTTTATTAAATTGTTATTAACCATTGACTGCCATCGCTATCGCATTGCGTTTATTGCATTCTTCTTTGGCAATGATGTCATTTATCATGTCAACCATTCAAAGAAAATGTTTGTTGGTATTCTAGAGTGCCTCAAAGTTATACCTTGCTATATGTGGCGTGTTCTGAGAAAACTGGGCAAAATGCTTGTGCGTAAATTGTCATCCCAGATTAGCCTGTGCAGTCCGCACAGGCTAATCAGGGACGACAATTTCCGCTTTTATGGAATTTTTCGTTTACATGATGTCTCTTCTTAGCGAAAATCCAGTTTAGGCGGAAAGTGTCGTCCCGGATTAGCCTGTGCGGACTGCACAGGCTAATCTAGGATGACACTTTACGCACAAGCAGTTTGCCCAGTTTTCTCAGAACACGCCACAATTATTTGCGATTTCTTACATCAACATGGCTGCTGTAAAGATATTGATTATAGTTTTACGTATTATTGTATTCTATGTTTGCTTTACTGTGTTATTGATTTCCTTTGACATTAATGTTATATGTCAAAAACATGTCCGAAATTGGACCAGGTTAGTGTTCTGTATATGGCTAAATACTCTAAGCTACTTCCATGGGCCCGATTTAAAAGGCTGAATTCCACAAATATTTACTCCTTGGATCACAATCTTCTACGTTCCAGAAAACTTTTTAACATTTCGGTTTAATGCGAGAATATACGATTTCAGTGTCTACATGTTAATCTCGCAAATTTAAACCAACATGAATACTAACGAGGAATGTTTTTCCACGGCCGAGAGGGGACAGTTTGCATGGATGGCTTAACTAAAATGTATTTATTTGAAACCATTTATATAATTAGCGCAAAGTCCCAGGTCCTAGTGAACACTTAACCTACTGATTTATTACACCCAGCATAAGAACCTCTCCTGTCAAATTGTTCTTTAATTATCTTCTTGCACCCGCAGCAAAGAACAATGCAGATTTTTTGCAGCACGTTTTTATTTATTTACGACAAGTAGCCAATTTTCGAACAGCACGTCACAATTAATAAACACTGATCAAAACTAGAGTCGCTATCTTGGAGCTCCAAATGCAAAAGGGTTGTTAACCGGCGCCATTGGTTCCTTACGGCACGCTTAGTCCAAACTGTTTCAATTGAATGGCTGTTTTCACGACAACTAAACCGTACTTAATTTTTAAAACACACAGTTCGCAGTATTTTTATTAACTACATTCGTACCCAAGGACGATCCAATATTCTACTGTATAAGTCCAATAAATTCAGCATTGGACGGTCCGATTAAACTCATAAATTATCCACCAATAAAACTATATATAATCAACATGATGTTGAAAATAGACCTATTTCAGATGCTTCAAATATTCGCATATTTCGCGAGATAAAATATGTTGTAAACAGTCCACTCACGGCGACAAAAATTGTCGGTTGTTATTTTAATATTATTGTTTGAAACAAGCCAAATAAATATTTGATGGGACGTTTTTAAAGGCGTGTGTCCTATTGATTCCATCGTTTAAACATCATTCAGAACTGTCAAGCAATCAATTTAGGAGCAAACATATAAATCTGCGCTAGTAATGTAAATGTGTTTGCCATGTTTTTCTTGGAACTATTTATAATAATGTAAACACGATCAACTATTTTTATTTTAGTAATCAAAACATTCGTGGAGTTCTATCATCAAATATAACTGAAGCATTCCGATACCCTTACAACACAATACTTAATCATACTTTTGATTTATCTGACATTATCTTGCATATAT